>CM075780.1:7565196-7831659 GCA_037974665.1 Ehretia macrophylla
GTCCCAGCCTAGAGAGATGGCCCATTCAAAAAGGCCCAATGGACTTAACGACAACCCATCTGCTTCAACAACGCAGCATCCTCGCAAGACGTGATATCGACACGTTGTAGGGCCCTCTGATGTCCCGCGAGTCAGGTTGTCGTCCTGTTAACAATTCACGACGTACGATCTAGGACGGAAAAACATAGCAAAAGAAGAAAAATGGCCTGACACTGATGAAAACGTTCGATTTTGGGCTCCAAAAATGGGCAAAGCGAGCATGCTGGCTGCCCCCGTCATAGAGCTCTAAGAGAGCTTTCCAACGGTATACTGTGCACCGCATAACTCCTTACGGATAAAAAGTTATGGGCACCGTAGCGACGGAGACCTGGTCACAAACCCTACGCCCTTGGTTCACGGGCCCAGCCTCTACGTGAAGCGAAGTTGTCTTGCCCAATGTTCCGTGGGATTCAGTAATAGAGATTTGGCGGATAAAGTATCTTGCCAACCCTAACCAGGGCAAAAAAAATTGAAAAGAGGGTGCAACACGAGGACTTCCCAAGGGGTCACCCATTCTAGAACTACTCTCGCCCAAGCATGCTTAACTTCGGAGTTCTGATGGGATCCGGTGCATTAGTACTGGTATGATCGCACCCGTCATGTTGAGGGCATAATTCCTATATATGTTAACGGTTCACAGTCCCAGCCTAGAGAGATGGCCAATTCAAAAAGGACCAATGGACTTAACGACAACCCATCCGCTTCAACAACGCAGCATGCTTGCAAGACGTGATATCGACACATTGTAGGGCCCTCTGATGTCCCGCGAGTCAGGTTGTCGTCCTTTTAACAGTTCACGACGTACGATCCTGGACAAAAAAACAGAGCAAAAGAAGAAAAGTTGCATGAAACTGATGAAAACTTTCAATTTTGGGCCCCAAAAATGGGCACATCGAGCATGCTGGCTACCCCCGTCGTAGAGCTCTTAGAGAGCTTTGCAACGGTATATTGTGCGCTGCGTAACTCCTTACGGATCAAAAGTTATTGGCACCGGAGCGACGGAGACCGGGTCAAAAACCCTATGCCCTCGGTTTTCGGGCCCAGCCTCTACGTGAAGCGAAGTTGTCTTGCCCAATGTTCCGTGGGATTCAGTAATAGAGATTTGGTGGATAAACTATCATGGCAACGCTAACCAGGGCAAAAAAAATTGAAAAGAGAGTGCACACGAGGACTTCCCAAGGGTCACCCATCCTAGTACTACTCTCGCCCAAGCACGCTTAATTCGGAGATCTGATGGGATCCGGTGCATTAGCGCTTGTATGATCGCACCCGTCATGTTGAGGGCGCAATTCCTGTATGTGTTAACGGTTCACAGTCCCAGCCTAGAGAGATGGACCATTCAAAAGGCCCAATGGGCGTAAAGATAACCCATCCGCTTCAACAACGCAGCATCCTCGCCAGACGTGATATCGACACGTTGTAGGGCCCTCTGGTGTCCCGCGAGTCAAGTTGTCATCATTTTAATAGTTCACGACGTACGATCCGGGACGGAAAAACAGAGCAAAAGAAGAAAAGTGGCCTGAAACTGATGAAAACTTTCAATTTTGGGCTCCAAAAATGGGCACAACGAGCAAGCTGGATGCCCCCGTCGTAGAGCTCTCAGAGAGCTTTACAACGGTATACTGTGCGCCGCTTAACTCCTTACGGATCAAAAGTTATTGGCACCGGAGCGACGGAGACCTGGTCACAAACCCTACGCCCTCGGTTTTCGGGCCCAGCCTCTACGTGAAGCGAAGTTGTCTTGCCCAATGTTCCATGGGATTCAGTAATAGAGATTTGGTGGATAAAGTATCATGGCAACGCTAACCAGGGCAAAAAAAATTGAAAAGGGTGTGCAACACGAGGACTTCCCAAGGGGTCACCCATCCTAGTACTACTCTCGCCCAAGCAAGCTTAACTTCGGAGTGCTGATGGGATCCGGTGCATTAGTGCTGGTATGATCGTACCCGCCATGTTGAGGGCACAATTCCTTTATGTGTTAACTAATCATAGTCCCAGCCTTGAGAGATGGCCCATTCAAAAGGCCCAATGGACTTAATGACAACCCATCCGCTTCAACAACGCAGCATGCTTGCCAGACGTGATATCGACACGTTGTAGGTCCCTCTTATGTCCCGCGAGTCAGGTTGTCGTCCTTTTAACAGTTCACAACGTACGATACAGGACGGAAAAACAGAGCAAAAGTAGAAAAGTGGCCTGAAACTGATGAAAACGTTCGATTTTGGGCTCCAAAAATAGGCACAGCGAGCATGCTGGTTGCCCTTGTCGTAGAGCTCTCAGAGAGCTTTGCAACGGTATCCTGTGCGCCGCGTAACTCCTTACGGATCAAAAGTTATGGGCACCGGAGCGACGGAGACCTGGTCACAAACCCTACGCCCTCGGTTTGTGGGCCCAGCCTCTACGTGAAACGAAATTGTCTTGCCCAATGTTCTGTGGGATTTAGTAATAGAGATTTGGTGGATAAAGTATCTTGGCAACCCTAACCAGGGCAAAAAAAATTGAAAAGGGGGTGCAACACGAGGACTTCCCAGGGGGTCACCCGTCCTAGTACTACTCTCGCCCAAGCATGCTTAACTTCGGAGTTCTGATGAGATCAGGTGCATTAGTACTGGTATGATCGTACCCGTCATGTTGAAGGCACAATTCCAATATGTGTTAACGGTTCACAGTCCCAGCCTAGAGAGATGGCCCATTCAAAAGGCCCAATGGGCTTAACGACAACCCTTCCATTTCAACAACGTAGCATCCTCGCAAGATGTCATATCGACACATTGTAGGGCCCTATGATGCCCTGCGAGTCAGGTTGTCGTGCTTTTAATAGTTAACGACGTACGATCCTGGACGAAAAAACAGAGCAAAAGAAGAAAAGTGGCCTGAAACTGATGAAAACGTTCAATTTTGGGCTCCAAAAAAGGGCACAACGAGCAAACAGGTTGCCCCAGTCGTAAAGCTCTCAGAGAGCTTTGTAACGGTATGATGTGCACCTCGTAACTCCGTACGGATCAAAAGTTAAGGGAATTGGAGCGACGGAGACCTGGTCACAAACCCTACGCCCTCGGTTTGCGGGCCCAGCCTCTACGTGAAGTGAAGTTGTCTTGCCCAATGTTTCGTGGGATTCAGTAATAGAGATTTGGTGGATAAAGTATCTTGGCAACCCTAACCAGGGCAAAAAAAAATTGAAAAGGGGGTGCAACACGAGGACTTCCCAAGGGGTCACCCATCCTAGTACTACTCTCGCCCAAGCACGCTTAACTTCGGAGTTCTGATGGAATTCGGTGCATTATTGCTGGTATGATCGTACCCGTCATGTCGAGGGCACAATTCCTTTATGTGTTAACTGTTCACAGTCCCAGCCTAGAGAGATGGCCCATTCAAAAGGCCCAATGGGCTTAACGACAACCAATCCACTTCAAAAACGCAGCATGCTTGCAAGACGTGATATCGACACATTATAGGGCCCTCTTATGTCCCGTGAGTCAGGTTGTCGTCCTTTTAATAGTTCACGACGTACGATCCAGGACGGAAAAACAGAGCAAGAGAAGAAAAGTTGCCTTAAACTTATGAAAACGTTCGAGTTTGGTCTCCAAAAATGGGCACAACGAGCATGCTGGCTTCCCCCGTCGTAGAGCTCTCAGAGAGCTTTGCAACGGTATGCTGTGCACCGCATAACTCCTTACGGATCAAAAGTTATGGCCACCGGAGAGACGGAGACCTGGTCACAAACCCTACACCCTCGGTTTGCGGGCCCAGCCTCTACATGAAACGAAGTTGTCTTGCCCAATGTTCCGTGGGATTCAGTAATAGAGATTTGGTGGATAAAGTATCTTGGCAACCCTAAACAGTGGAAAAAAAATTGAAAAGGGGGTGCAACACGAGGACTTCCCAGGGGGTCACCCGTCCTAGTACTACTCTCGCCCAAGCATGCTTAACTTCGGAGTTCTGATGGGATCCGGTGCATTAGTGCTGGTATGATCGTACCCGTCATGTTGAGGGCACAATTCCTATATGTGTTAACGGTTCACAGTCCCAGCCTAGAGAGATGGTCCATTCAAAAAGGCCCAATGGGCTTAACGACAACCCATCCACTTCAACAACGCAGCATCCTCGCAAGACGTGATATCGACACGTTGTAGGACCCTCTGATGTCCCGCGAGTCAGGTTGTCGTCCTTTTAATAGTTCACGACGTACGATCCGGGACAAAAAAACCGAGCAAAAGAAGAAAAGTGGCCTGAAACTGATGAAAACGTTCGATTTTGGGCTCCAAAAACAGGCACAGTGAGCATGCTGGCTGCCCCCGTCGTAGAGCTCTCAGAGAACTTTGCAACAGTATGCTATGCGCCGCGTAACTCCTTACGGATCAAAAATTATGGGCACCAAAGCGACGGAGACCTGGTCACAAACCCTATGCCCTCGGTTTGCGGGCCCAGCCTCTACGTGAAGCGAAGTTGTCTTGCCCAATGTTCCGTGGGATTCAGTAATAATGATTTGGTGGATAAAGTATCTTGGCAACCCTAACCAGGGCAAAAAAAAAATGAAAAGGGGGTGCAACACTGTTGATATATGTCAATATCCACCTCTTCATAATAAGTATCGTTAATTATATGATAGCATAAATTAATGATTCCGACTTAAACGTCGTTGAGGTCAAAAGAGATCGCGATGGCTACAAGAAAGAAGTTCGGGAATTTGGAATTACCTAAGATGACGTCGGGATGATGCAATGCTAAAGTTAGCCAATTTGACCAAAGGAAACTTCCTAGAAGTTGACTTGGATGCTAGCCACCCATGTGGTCAATTGTAGCCACCCATGTGATAAATATGGGTGGTTAATACTTTGAACATGGTTGGTAAAGCCAACCAAGATTGAAATGTTTGATAGGAAAGTCTCCTGTGGCGGGCTAGCTGAATTCTATAAATAGGCATGCATTAGTTCATCATTTTTATCCACAACACAACTCCAAACACAATCCTAAGTTAGTCTTTCTTTCTTGTATTCTTCTTGTAAGTCCAGAAGCCATTGAAGCTCTAATCTTGAGAGCGCATGGTGGGACAATTATCTTGTAAGTCTTATATTGAATTGTTATAAAGAGTAGTGTTGTCTTTCTACTTGATTGTTGTTAAGACGTTTCTGGGAAATTGGTTATATTCTTACATGGTATCAAGAGCTTAAGGGGCTCTTAACAACAATCTTGTCTAGTAAAGCTCAACAACTATGACTACTCAAGGTGCTAGTTCTTCTTCTACCAGTTCTAGTTCCAGTTTAGTACCGACAATTCGTATCCGTCCCCCTACCTTCACGGAAGGAAAGCTCGATGGCACCAACTATCTTTTGTAGAAGTTCAAAATCACTACAGTTCTGGACTCCTACGAACTCCTTGATACAGTGTTAGGCACAGATGCAGAACCAGTTGCAGTCCGTGTTGAAGATGACACAAAAAAGGTCACACCTCCAGATCCTCAGCTTGTCAAAGAATGGAGGAGACGAAATGCTGATGCACTTTGTGCAATTGTCACAAGTGTTCAGGATTCCGTCCTCACTCTTATTCAACACACAACCAAGGCATCTGAAGCTTGGAACATACTGAAAAATCAGTATGAAACAAGGAACCAGACTCGCATTCAGAACTTGGAGAATCAGTTAGCTGCTGAGAGATTAAGTGAAGATGAAGCAGCTGAGTCATTTATCAGTAGGATGAAAAACCTACGTGATCAAATGGTTGCAGTTGGTATTGCCAAATCAACCGAGGAACTAGCTCAAAGGTGCATTAGAGTGTTGCCTCCAAAATTTGACGGCCTTGTGACAGCACTCATTACACAAGTTCGCATTCCTCCTTTGACGTTTGAAGAATTCACTGCCATGTTGATGGAGGAGGAGATGAGGCTGAGGAGCAGAGAAAATCAACTTGACTCTGCCTTTACAGCCAAGGCGAGGAGTAACCAAGAAGAAAAGAAGAAGGCAAAGAAGAAGACGTTCTCTGGATCGTGCTACTACTGCAATAAGAAAGGCCATGCTGTCAAAGATTGCAGGAAACGAATCCATGACGAGAAGAACGGAACTTTAAAACCAAATTGGAGAAATAAAGAATCTGCCAATACGGCTGAAACGGAAGTGCATCTGTTTGCTGTAACAGATGTATCGGAGGAAACGTGTACTAGTGCATATGTACATCAAACAAGTGCATGGGTGTTAGATAGTGGAGCTTCCCGACACATGACCAGCAAGAAGGAGTTATATGACTCCATAAAACCTCTACAAGAACCAATGAATGTTGTCGTCGGGAATAATGCTAGGTGTCCTGTTGAGGGCACTGGAACCATCTCGCTCGTGTCTAAAGATGGAGGAAGCAAGAAGCTGTCCAACGTACTCTTTGTACCCCAGATCACCAGAAATTTGCTATCTGTAGCTGCTATTATAGATAATGATCTAGAAGTGCGGTTCAAGAAGACGGAAGCTTTGATTCTTGACAAGGATCAAAATATCGTAAGTAAAGGTATTCGCAAAAATAACCTTTACGAAATCAGCTCTCTTTCTGCTGTCGTGGATGCCAAAACAAGTCAACTTTGGCATGAAAGGTTCGGGCACATTTCCTATCCTGTGTTAAAGGAAATGCAAAAGAAGAAGATGGTGATCGACTTGCCTTCAATTGAAGAAGTTGAAGGACCATGTGAAGCTTGTATGCTGGGCAAGCAACATAGACAGTCATTTCCCAAAGAGAGTCATAACCGATCAAAGGCTCCTCTAGAGTTGGTACATGCTGACCTCTACGGAAAAATGACTACAACGGCATTGGGAGGATCTTCCTACTTTTATGCTGTTAGTCGACGATTATAGTAGGAAGATGTGGGTGTACTTCATTCGGGACAAGGCTGATGCTCTTGAAAAATTTAAGTGTGGCACAAACTTATGACAAATGAGAACACAACTCAGTTGAAGAAACTTCGTACCGATCGTGGGGGGGAATTTTGTTCTACAGAGTTCACCAACTACTGCAACAAGCTTGGGATTAAGCGCCAATTGACTGCTCCATACACACCACAACAAAATGGAGTTGTGGAACGAAAAAATCGAACAATTGTAGAAATGGCTCGATGCATGTTGAAAGGTGCTGGCCTACCTGACACATTCTGGGCTGAAGCAGTCAACACAGCGGTATACATCCTCAATCGGTGCTCAACCAGGGCACTCAACGATAAGACTCCTAATGAGGCTTATTATGGTACGAAACCTTCTGTGTCTCATTTAAGAAAATTTGGGTGTGAGTGTTTTGTACACATTCCAAATGAAAATTGAAAGAAATTGGATGACAAGAGCAAGAAGGGCATTTTCTTGGGATATAGTGAAGAGTCTAAAGCATACAGACTCTATGATGTAGAGGCCAAGAAGGTGATCATAAGCCGAGATGTGGTGTTTAATGAGCGACCATACTCAATGGAGGATAGCTGTCCTGCCATTTCGTCATCAACTGATGAAGTAATCCACCAAGTGCCTGAACAACCACCGTTGAACAATGAAGAAGTTTCTAATGATGAGGAGACTGAAGACCAACCTGTTGTACCCATAAAGAAGCCACAACCGAAGTGGTTCCAACAACTCTTTGATGGAAGAAATCCAGGAATTACTGATGATAGTCCACGTCCCGATGGACTAAGACGATCAAAGAGAATAGAGGAGCAGAACAGATCAGGACAACAACTAGTAAACATGGCTTTGATGACCCAAATCATCAAGACGGTAAAAGAACTGGTAACTGTGGAGGAAGCCATGTCAGATCCAAATTGGAGAGCAGCTATGCAAATCGAGTATGATAGTATTAAGAAAAATGATACTTGGGAGATCGTTGAAAAGCCACCAAACAGAAAAATTATCGGCACCAAATGGATCTGGAAAGTGAAGTACAAGGCAGATGGAAGTCTTGAAAAATACAAGGCACGCCTTGTAGCACAAGGTTTTATGCAAGTCGAAGGTTTCGATGTATATGAAACCTTTGCTCCAACAGCAAAAATGTCAACAATCAGGCTAGTTGTTGTAGCTGTCACGCATTATGAATGGATTGTACATCAAATGGATGTCAAGTCAGCTTTTCTTAATGGACAACTTGAAGAAGAAGTCTACGTTGCACAACCTCCTGGCTTCCAAATACGAGGTGAAGAAGAAAACGTCTGCAAATTGAAAAAGGCTTTATATGGGTTAAAGCAAGCACCACGAGCTTGGTACAAACATATAGACTGTTTCTTCTTGCAACATGGTTTATGTAGAAGCAAATCAGAGGCCAACTTGTATGTTCTAAGTGAACAAGGAAAGAAGGTAATTGTAGTCCTATATGTGGATGATCTTGTAATCACTGGTGACCATGAAGATAATATTCGGAAGACGCAAGAATGGTTGAGCCAAGAATTTGAAATGACAAATCTTGGTCTTCTTCATTATTGCTTGGGAATCGAGGTATTGCAAAAACCTCATACTATCTTCATCTCGCAGCAACGATATGTTCGTGAGCTTCTGACTGCATTTGGTATGTCCGAGTGCAAACCAGTTGTCACCCTGATGGAAGTGAATACAAAGTTATCAATTGACGATCCTTCAGAACAAGTTGATAACAAGCTCTACAGAAGGTTGGTGGGAAGTTTAATCTTCCTTTGTAACACAAGACCTGATATTAGTTATGCTGCGGGAGTTCTCAGTCGGTTTTCAAATAAACCGAAACAAAGTCACTGGCAAGCAGGGATGCGGATCCTCAAATATCTCAAAGGCACGTTGGAGTATGGGATATCATACAAGTCTGGAGATACTTTATCTGGGTACTGTGACTCAGACTGGGCTGGTGATATTGACTCAAGAAAATCTGTTACAGGTTACGTATTCACATTCGGTGGTGGAGTCATCTCATGGGCTAGTAAGAAGCAACCCACCGTTGCACTTTCATCAACGGAGGCAGAATACAAGGCTGCTTGTGTAGCATCCTGTAAAGCTATTTGGCTACAACGCATCATGACTGATATTGGCATTCCAATAGAGGAAACAACAATGTTGAAATGTGACAGTCAGAGTTGTATAGCCATGTCAAAGAATCCGGTATTTCATGCTAGAACAAAACACATAGAGATTCAATATCACTATGTGAGGGAACTGATCGAGGAAGGTGAAATCTACATGGAGTACTGCCCTACAGAAGATAATTGTGCAAATATCTTCACTAAAGCGTTAGGGAGCGTCCAATTGAGCAAGCATCTTCAAACATTGGGTGTTGGCCCAATAGCTTAGTCAACATGAGGTGAACATTGAAGGGGGTGTTGATATATGTCAATATCCACCTCTTCATAATAAGTATCGTTAATTATATGATAGCATAAATTAATGATTCCGACTTAAACGTCGATGAGGTCAAAAGAGATCGCGATGGCTACAAGAAAGAAGTTCGGGAATTTAGAATTACCTAAGATGACGTCGAGATGATGCAATGCTAAATTTAGCCAATTTGACCAAAGGAAACTTCCTAGAAGTTGACTTGGATGCTAGCCACCCATGTGGTCAATTGTAGCCACCCATGTGATAAATATGGGTGGTTAATACTTTGAACATGGTTGGTAAAGCCAACCAAGATTGAAATGTTTGATAGGAAAAGTCTCCTGTGGCGGGCTAGCTGAATTCTATAAATAGGCATGCATTAGTTCATCATTTTTATCCACAACACAACTCCAAACACAATCCTAAGTTAGTCTTTCTTTCTTGTATTCTTTTTGTAAGTCCAGAAGCCATTGAAGCTCTAATCTTGAGAGCGCACGGTGGGACAATTATCTTGTAAGTCTTATATTGAATTGTTATAAAGAGTAGTGTTGTCTTTCTACTTGATTGTTGTTAAGACGTTTCTGGGAAATTGGTTATATTCTTACAAACACGAGGACTTCCCAAGGGGTCATCCATCCTAGTACTACTCTCGCCCAAACACGCTTAACTTCGGAGTTCTGATGGGATCCGGTGCATTAGTGCTGGTATGATCGCACCCGTCATGTTGAGGGCACAATTCCTTTACGTGTTAACTGTTCACAGTCCCAGCCTAGAGAGATGGCCCATTCAAAAGGCCCAATAAGCTTAAAGACAACGCATCCGCTTCAACAACGCAGCATGCTTGCAAGACGTGATATCGACACGTTGTAGGGCCTTCTGATGTCCCGCGAGTCAGGTTGTCGTCCTTTTAACAGTTCACGACGTACGATCCGGGACGGAAAAACAGAGCAAAAGTAGAAAAGTGGCCTGAAACTGATGAAAACGTTCAATTTTGGGCTCCAAAAATGGGCACAGCGAGCAAGCTGGCTGCCCAAGTCGTAGAGTTCTCAGAGAGCTTTGCAACGGTATGATGTGCACCGCGTAACTCTTTAGGGACCAAAAGTTATGGGCATCAGAGCGACGGAGACCTGGTCACAAACACTACGCCCTCGGTTTGCGAGCCCAGCCTCTACGTGAAGCGAAGTTGTCTTGCCCAATGTTCCGTGGGATTTAGTAATAGAGATTTAGTGGATAAAGTTTCTTGGCAACCCTAACCAAGGCAAAAAAAATTGAAAATGGGGTACAACACGAGGACTTCTCAGGGGGTCACCCATCCTAGTACTACTCTGGCCCAAGCACGCTTAACTTTGGAGTTCTGATGGGATCCGGTGCATTAGTGCTGGTATGATCACACCCATCATGTTGAAGGCACAATTCCTATATGTGTTAACGGTTCACAGTCCCAGCCAAGAGATATGGCCCATTCAAAAGGCCCAATGGGCTTAACGACAACCCATCTGCTTCAACAACGCAACATCCTCACAAGACGTGATATCGACACGTTGTAGGGCTCTCTAATGTCCCATGAGTCAGGTTGTCGTCCTTTTAACAGTTTACGTCGTACGATCCGGGACAGAAAAAGAGAGCAAAAGAAGAAAAGGGACCTGAAACTGATGAAAACATTCGATTTTGGGCACTAAAAAGGGCACAGGGAGCAAGCTGGCTACCCCCGTCGTAGAGCTCTCAGAGAGCTTTGCAACGGTATGCTGTGCGCCGCGTAACTCCTTACGGATCAAAAGTCATGGGCACTGGAGCGACGGAGACCTGGTCACAAACCCTACGCCCTCGGTTTGCGGGCCCAGCCTCTACGTGAAACGAAGTTGGCTTGCCCAATGTTCCGTGGGATTCAATAATAGAGATTTGGTGGATAAAGTATCTTGGCAACCCTAACCAGGGCAAAAAAAATTGAAAACGGGGTGCAACACGAGGACTTCCCAAGGGGTCACCCATCCTAGTACTACTCTCGCCCAAGCACGCTTAACTTCGGAGTTCTGATGGGATACGGTGCATTAGTGATGGTATGATCGCACCCGTCATGTTGAGGGCACAATTCCTTTATGTGTCAATGGTTCACAGTCCCAGCCTAGAGAGATGGCCCATTCAAAAGGCCCAATGGGCTTAACGACAACCCATCCACTTCAACAACACAGCATCCTCGCAAGACGTTATATCAACACGTTGTAGGGCCCTCTGATGTCCCGCGAGTCAGGTTGTCGTCCTTTTAACAGTTTACGACGTATGATCTGGGACGAAAAAACGGAGCAAAAGAAGAAAAGTGGCCTGAAAATGAAGAAAACGTTCGATTTTGGACTCCAAAAAGGGGCACAGCAAGCAAGTTGGCTGCCCCCGTCGTAGAGCTCTCAGAGAGCTTTGCAACTGTATGCTGTGCGTCACGTAACTTCTTACGGATCAAAAGTTATGGGCACCAGAGCAACGGAGACCTAGTCACAAACCCTACGCCCTCGATTTGCAGGCCCAACCTCTACGTGAAGTGAAGTTGTCATGCCCAATGTTTCGTGGGATTCAGTAATAGAGATTTGGTGGATAAAGTATCTTGGCAACCCTAACCAAGGCAAAAAAAATTGAAAAGGGGGTGCAACACGAGGACTTCCCAGGGGGTCACCCATCCTAGTACTACTCTCGCCCAAGCACGCTTAACTTCGGAGTTCTGATGGGATCCGGTGCATTAGTGCTGGTATGTTCGCACCCGTCATGTTGAGGGCACAATTCCTATATGTGTTAACGGTTCACAGTCCCAGCCTAGAGAAATGGTCAATTCAAAAGGCCCAATGGGCTTAACGACGACCCATCCGCTTCAAAAATGCAGCATCCTCGCAAGACGTTATATCAACACGTTGTAGGGCCCTCTGATGTCCCGCGAGTCAGGTTGTCTTCCTTTTAACAGTTCACGACGTACAATCTTGGACAGAAAA
Source organism: Ehretia macrophylla (assembly GCA_037974665.1). Lineage (NCBI taxonomy): Eukaryota > Viridiplantae > Streptophyta > Magnoliopsida > Boraginales > Ehretiaceae > Ehretia > Ehretia macrophylla. The sequence goes on from CM075780.1 coordinate 7,577,495, forward strand.
ACATAGCAAAATAAGAAAAGTGGCCTGAAACTGATGAAAACGTCCGATTTTGGGCTCCAAAAAGGGGCAAAGCGAGTATGCTAGTTGCCCCCGTCGTAGAGCTCTCAGAGAGCTTTGAAACGGTATACAGTGCGCCGCGTAACTCCTTACGGATCAAAAGTTATGGGCACCGGAGCGACGGAGACCTGGTCGCAAACCCTACGCCGCCGGTTTGCGGGCCCAGCCTCTACGTGAAGCGAAGTTGTCTTGCCAAATGTTCCGTGGGATTCAGTAATAGAGATTTGGTGGAAAAAGTATCTTGGCAACCATAACCAGGGCAAAAAAAATTGAAAAAGGGGTGCAACACGAGGACTTCTCAAGGGGTCACCCATCCTAGTACTACTCTCGCCCAAGCACGCTTAACTTCGAAGTTCTGATGGGATCCGGTTCATTAGTGCTGGTATGATCGCACCCGTCATGTTGAGGGCACAATTCCTTTATGTGTTAACTGTTCACAGTCCCAGCCTAGAGAGATGGCCCATTCAAAAGGCCCAATAGGCTTAACGACGACCCATCCGCTTCAACAACGCAGCATGCTTGCAAGATGTGTTATCGACACGTTGTAGGGCCCTCTGATGTCCCGCAAGTCAGGTTGTCGTCCTTTTAACAGTTCACGACGTACGATCCGGGATGGAAAAACATAGCAAAAGAAGAAAAGTTGCTAAAACTGATGAAAACGTTCGATTCTCGGCTCCAAAAACTGGTAGAGCGAGCAAACTAGTTGCCCCTGTCGTAGAGCTCTCAGAGAGCTTTACAACGGTATGCTGTGCGCCACGTAACTCTTTACGGATCCAAAGTTATGGGCACCGGAGCGACGGAGACCTGGTCACAAACCCTACATCCTCGTTTTACGGGCAAGCCTCTACGTGAAACGAAGTTGTCTTGCCCAATGTTCCGTGGGATTCAGTAATAGAGATTTGGTGGATAAAGTATCTTGGCAACCCTAACTAGGGCAAAAAAATTTGAAAAGTTGGTGCATCACGAGGACTTCCCAGGGGGTCACCCTTCCTAGTACTATTCTCGCCCAAGCACGCTGAACTTCGGAGTTCTGATAGGATCCGGTGCATTAGTGCTGGTATGATCGCACCCGTCATGTTGAGGGCACAATTCCTATATGTGTTAACAGTTCACAGTCCCAGCCAAGAGAGATGGCCCATTCAAAAGGCCCAATGGGCTTAACGACAACCCATCCACTTCAACAACACAGCATCCTCGCAAGACGTTATATCGACATGTTGTAGGGCCCTCTGATGTCCCGCGAGTCAGGTTGTCGTCCTTTTAACAGTTCACGATGTACGATCCGGGATGATAAAACAGAGCAAAAGAAGAAAAGTGGTCTGAAATTGATGAAAACGTTCGATTTTGGGCTCGAAAAATGGGCACAGCGAGCAAGCTGGTTTCCCCAGTTGTAGAGCTCTCAGAGAGCTTTGTAACGGTATGCTGTGCGACTCTTAACTCCATACGGATCAAAAGTTATGGGCACCGGAGCGACGGAGACCTGGTCACAAACCCTACATCCTCGTTTTACGGGCAAGCCTCTACGTGAAACGAAGTTGTCTTGCCCAATGTTCCGTGGGATTCAGTAATAGAGATTTGGTGGATAAAGTATCTTGGCAACCCTAACTACGGCAAAAAAAATTGAACAGGGGGTGCAACACGAGGACTTCCCAAGGGGTCACCCATCCTAGTACTACTCTCGTCCAACCACGCTTATCTTTGGAGTTCTGGTGGGATCCGGTGCATTAGTGCTGGTATGATCGCACCCGTCATGTTGAGGACACAATTCCTATATGTGTTAACGGTTCACCGTCCCAGCCTTGAGAGATGGCCCATTCAAAAGGTCCAATGGGCTTAACGACAACCCAACCTATTCAACAACGCAGCATCCTTGCAAGACGTTATATTGAGACGTTGTAGGGCCCTCTAATGTCCCGCAAGTCAGTTTATTGTCCTTTTAACAGTTCACAACGTATGATCCGGGACGGAAAAACAGAGCAAAAGAAGAAAAGTGGCCTGAAACTGATGAAAACGTTCGATTTTGGGCTCCAAAAATGGGCACAGCGCGCAAGCTGGCTGCCCCTGTCGTAGAGCTCTTAGAGAGCATTGCAACGGTATGCTGTGCGCCGTGTAACTCCTTACGGATTAAAAGTTATGGGCACCGGAGTGACGGATACCTGGTCAAAAACCCTATGCCCTCGGTTTGCGGGCCCAGCCTCTACAAGAAGCGAAGTTGTCTTGCCCAATGTTTTGTGGGATTCAGTAATAGAGATTTGGTGGATAAAGTATCTTGGCAACCCTAACCAGGGCAAAAAAATTGAAAAGGGGGTGCAACACGAGGACTTCCCAAGGGATCTCCCATCCTAGTACTACTCTCGCCCATGCACGCTTAACTTCGGAGTTCTGATGGGATCTGGTGCATTAGTGCTGGTATGATCGCACCCGTCATGTTGAGGGCACAATTCCTATATGTGTTAACGGTTTACACTCGCAGCCTAGAGAGATGGCCCATTCAAAAGGCCCAATGGGCTTAACGACAACCCATCCGCTTCAACACCGCAGCATCCTCGCAAGACCTTATATCGACACGTTGTAGGGCCCTCTAATGCCCTGTGAGTCACGTTGTCGTCCTTTTAACAGTTCACAACGTATGATTCGGGACGGAAAAACATAGCAAAATAAGAAAAGTGGCCTGAAACTGATGAAAACGTTCAATTTTGGGCTCCAAAAATGGGCACAACGAGCAAGCTGGTTTCCCCAGTCATAGAGCTCTCAGAGAGCTTTGCAACGGCATGCTGTGCGCCGCGTAACTCCTTACGGATCAAAAGTTATTGGCACCGGAGCTACGGACACCTGGTCACAAACTCTACGCCCTCAGTTTGCGGGACCAGCCTCTACGTGAAACGAAGTTGTCTTGCCCAATGATCAGTGGGATTCAGTAATAGAGATTTGGTGGATAAAGTATCTTGGAAACCCTAACTAGGGCAAAAAAAATTGAAAATGGGGTACAACACGAGGACTTCCCAAGGGTTCACCCTTCCTAGTACTACTCTCGCCCAAGCACGCTTAACTTCGGAGTTCTGATAGGATCCGGTGCATTAGTGCTGGTATGATCACACCCGTCATGTTGAGGGCACAATTCCTATATGTGTTAACGGTTCACTGTCCCAGCCTAGAGAAATGGCCCATTCGAAAGGCCCAATGGGCTTAACGACAACCCATCCACTTCAAAAACGCAGCATCCTCGCAAAACGTTATATCGACACGTTGTAGGGCCCTCTAATGTCCCGCGAGTCAGGTTGTCATCCTTTTAACTGTTCACAACGTATGATCCGGGATGAAAAAATAGAGCAAAATAAGAAAAGTGGCCTGAAACTGATGAAAACGTTCAATTTTGGGCTCCAAAAATGGGCACAACGAGGAAGCTGGTTTCCCTCGTCGTAGAGCTCTTAGAGAGCTTTTCAACGGCATGCTGTGCACCGCGGAAATCCTTACGGATCAAAACTTATGGGCACCGAAGCGACGGAGACCTGGTCACATACACTACGCCCTCGGTTTGCGGGCCCAGCCTCTACGTGAAGCGAAGTTGTCTTGCAATGTTCCGTGGGATTCAGTAATAGAGATTTGGTGGATAAAGTATCTTGGCAACCCTAACCAGGGCAAAAAAAATTTGAAAAGGGGTGCAACACGAGGACTTCCTAGGGGGTCACCCATCCTCGTACTACTCTCGTCCAAGCACGCTTAACTTTGGAGTTCTGATGGGATCCGGTGCATTAGTGCTGGTATGATCGCACCTGTCATGTAGAGGGCACAATTCTTATATGTGTTAACGGTTCACAGTCCCAGCCTAGAGAGATGGCCCATTCAAAAGGCCCAATGGGCTTAACGACAACCCATCCACTTCAACAACGCAGCATACTCGCAAGACCTTATATCGACACGTTGTAGGGCACTTTGATGTCCCGCGAGTCAGGTTGTCGTCCTTTTAACATTTCACAACGTATGATCCGGGACAGAAAAATGGAGCAAAAGAAGAAAAGTCGTCTGCAACTGATGAAAACATTCAATTTTAGGCTACAAAAAGGTCACGACGAGCAAGCTGGCTGCCCCCGTCGTAGAGCTCTCAGAGAGCTTTGCAACCGTATGTTGTGCGCCGCGTAACACCTTACGGATCAAAAGTTATGGGTATCGGAGCGACGGAGACCTGGTCACATACCCTACGCCCTCGGTTTGCAGGCCCAGCCTCTACGTGAAACGAAGTTGTATTGCCCAATGTTCCGTGGGATTCAATAATAGAGATTTGGTGGATAAAGTATCTTAGCAACCCTAAGTAGGGCAAAAAAAATGAAAAGGGGGTGCAACACGAGGACTTCCCAAGGGGTCACCCATCGTAGTACTACTCTCGCCCAAGCACGCTTAACTTCGTAGTTCTGATAGGATCCGGAGCATTAGTGCTGGTATGATTGCACCCGTCATGTTGAGGGCACAATTCCTATTTGTGTTAACGGTTCACAGTCCCAGCCTAGAGAGATGGCCCATTCAAAAGGCCCAATGGGCTTAACGACAACCCATCCACTTCAACAACGCAGCATCCTCGCAAGATGTTATATCGACACGTTGTAGGACCCTCTGATGTCCCGCGAGTCAGGTTTTCGTCCTTTTAACAGTTCACAACGTAAGATCCGGGACGAAAAAATAGAGTAAAAGAAGAAAAGTGGCCTGAAATTGATGAAAACGTTCGATTTTGGGTTCCAAAAACAAGCACAGTGAGCAAACTGGTTGCCCCCATCGTAGAGGTCTTAGAAAGCTTTGCAACGGCATGCTGTGCGCCGCGTAACTCCTTACGGATCAAAAGTTATGGGCACCGGAGCGACGGAGACCTGGTCACAAACCCTACGCCCTCGGTTTGCGGGCCCAGCCTCTACGTGAAACGAAGTTGTCTAGCCTAATGTTTTGTGGGATTCAGTAATAGAGATTTGGTGGATAAAGTATCTTGGCAACCCTAAGTAGGGCAAAAAAAATTGAAAAGGGGTGCAACACGAGGACTTCCCAGGGGGTCACCCATCCTAGTACTATTCTCGACCAAGCACGCTTAACTTCGGAGTTCTGATGGGATCCGGTGCATTAGTGCTGGTATGATCACACCCGTCATGTTGAGGGCACAATTCCTATATGTGTTAACTGTTCACAGTCCCAGCCTAGAGAGATGGCCCATTCAAAAGGCCCAATGGGCTTAACAACAACCCATCCGCTTCAACAACGCAGCATCCTCGCAAGACCTTTTATCGAGACATTGTAGGGCCCTCTGATGTCCCGCGAGTCAGGTTGTCGTCCTTTTAACAGTTCACAACGTATGATCCGGGATGAAAAAACAGAGCAAATGAAGAAAAGTTACCTGAAACTGATGAAAAAGTTCAATTTTGGGCTCCAAAAATGGGCAAAGCGAGCAAGCTGGCTACCCCCATCGTAGAGCTCTCAGAGAGCTTTGCAACGGTATGTTGTGCGCCGCGTAACTCCTTACGGATCAAAAGTTATGGGCACCGGAGCGATGGAGACCTGGTCACAAACCCTACGCTTCATTTTGCGGGCCCAGCCTCTACGTGAAACGAAGTTGTCTTGCCCAATGTTCCGTGGGATTCAGTAATAGAGATTTGGTGGATAAAGTATCTTGGCAACCCTAACTGGGGCAAAAAAAATTGAAAAAGGGGTGCAACACGAGGACTTCCCAGGGAGTCACCCATCCTAGTGCTACTCTCGCCCAACCACGCTTAACTTCGGAGTTCTGATGGGATCCGGAGCATTAGTACTGGTATGATCGCACCAGTCATGTTGAGGGCACAATTCCTATATGTGTTAACGGTTTACAGTCTCAGCCTAGAGAGATGGCCCATTCAAAAAGCCCAATGGGCTTAACGACAACCCATCCGCTTCAACAACGCAGCATCTTTGCAAGACGTGATATCGACTCGTTGTAGGGCCCTCTGATGTCCCGCGAGTCAGGTTGTTGTCCTTTTAACAGTTCACGACGTACGATCCGGGATGGAAAAATAGTGCAAAAGAAGAAAAGTGGCCTAAAACTGATTAAAACGTTCGATTTTGGCCTCCAAAAACAGGCTCAGCGAGCAAGATGGCTGCCCCCGTCGTAGAGCTCTCATAGTGCTTTGCAACGGTATGTTGTGCGCTGCGTAACGCCTTACAGATCAAAAGTTATAGGCACCGGAGCGACAGAGACCTGGTCACAAACCCTACGCCCTCGGTTTGCGGGCCCAGCCTCTACAAGAAGCGAAGTTGTCTTGCCCAATGTTCCGTGGGGTTCAGTAATAGGGATTTGGTGGATAAAGTATCTTGGCAACCCTAACAGGGCAAAAAAAATTGAAAAGGGGGTGCAACACGAGGACTTCCTAAGGGGTCACCCATCCTAGTATTGCTCTCGCCCAAGCACGCTTAACTTCGTAGTTCTGATGGGATCCGGTGCATTAGTGCTGGTATGATCGCACCCGTCATGTTGAGGGCACAATTCCTTTATGTGTTAACTGTTCAGAGTCCCAGCTTAGAGAGATGGCCCATTCAAAAGGCCCAATGGGCTTAACGACAACCCATCCGCTTCAACAACACAGCATGCTTGCAAGACGTGATAGCGACACATCGTATGGGCCTCTAATGTCCCGCAATTCAGGTTGTCGTCCTTTTAACAGTTCACGACGTACGATCCAGGACGAAAAAACAAAGCAAAAGAAGAAAAGTGGGCTGAAACTAATGAAAATGTTCGATTTTGGGCTCCAAAAACGGTCACAGCAAGCATTCTAGCTGCCCCCATCGTATAGCTCTCAGAGAGCTTTGCAACGGTATGCTGTGCGCCGCGTAACTCCTTACGGATCAAAAGTTATGGGCACCAGAGCGACGGAGACCTGGTCACAAACCCTACGCCCTCGTTTTGCAGGCCCAGCCTCTACAAGAATCAAAGTTGTCTTGCCCAATGTTCCGTGGGCTTTAGTAATAGAGATTTGGTGGATAAAGTATCTTGGCAACCCTAACAGGACAAAAAAAATTGAAAAAGGGGTGCAACACGAGGACTTCCCAAGGGGTCACCCATCCTAGTACTACTTTCACCAATGCACGCTTAACTTCGGAGTTCTGATGGGATCCTGTGCATTAGTGCCAGTATGATCGCACCCGTCAAGTTGAGGGCACAATTCCTATATGTGTTAACGGTTCACAGTCCCAGCCTAGAGAGATGGCCCATTCAAAAGGCCCAATGGGCTTAACGACAACCCATCCACTTCAACAACGCAGCATTCTCGCAAGACTTTATATCGACACGTTGTAGGAACCTCTGATGTCCCGCGAGTCAGGTTGTCGTGCTTTTAACAGTTCACAACGTATCATCTGGGATGGAAAAACATAGTAAAAGAAGAAAAGTGGCCTGAAACTGATGAAAACGTTCGATTTTGGGCTCCAAAAAGGGCACAGCGAGCAAGCTGGCTGCCCTCTTCTTAGAACTCTCAAAGTGCTTTGCAACGGTATGCTGTGCGTCGCGTAACTCCTTACGAATCAAAAGTTATGGGCATCGGAGCGACGGAGACCTCGTCACAAACCCTACGCCCCCGGTTTACAGGCCTAGCCTCTACGTGAAGCGAAGTTATCTTGCCCAATGTTCCGTGGGATTCAGTAATAGAGATTTGGTGGATAAAGTATCTTGGCAACCCTAACCAGGGCAAAAAAAATTGAAAAGGGGGTGCAACAAGAGGACTTCCCACGGGGTCATCCATCCTAGTACTACTCTCGCCCAAGCACACTTAACTTCGGAGTTCTAAGGGGATCTGGTGCATTAGTACTGGTATGATCGCACCCGTCATGTTGAGGGCACAATTCCTTTATGTGTTAACTGTTCACAGTCCCAGCCTAGAGAGATGGCCCATTCAAAAGGCCCAATGGGCTTAACGACAACCCATCCGCTTCAACAACGCAGCAAGCATGCAAGACGTGATATCGACACGTTGTAGGGCCCTCTGATGTCCTGCGGGTCAGGTTGTAGTCCTTTTAACAGTTCACGACGTACGATCCGGGATAGAAAAACATAGCAAAAGAAGAAAAGTGGCCTGAAATTGATGAAAGCGTTCGATTTTGGTCGCCAAAAAGGGGCACATCGAGTATCCTTGCTGCTCCCGTTGTAGAGCTCTCAGAGAACTTTGCAACGGTATGCTGTGCGCCGCGTAACTCCTTACGGATCAAAAGTTATGGGCACCGGAGCGACGGAGACCTGGTCACAAACCCTACGCCCTCGGTTCGCGGACCCAGCCTCTACGTGAAATGAAGTTGTCTTGCCCAATGTTCCGTGGGATTCAGTAATAGAGATTTGGTGGATAAGGTATCTTGCAACCCTAACCGGGGCAAAAAAAATTGAAAAGGGGGTGCAACACGAGGACTTCCCAAGGGGTCACCCATCCTAGTACTACTCTAGCCCAAGCACGCTTAACATCGGAGTTCTGATGGGATCTGGTGCATTAGTGCTGGTATGATCGCACCCGTCATGTTGAGGGCACAATTCCTATATGTGTTAACGGTTCATAGCCCCAGCCTAGAGAGATGGCCCATTCAAAAGGCCCAATGGGCTTAAGGACAACCCAACTGCTTCAACAACGCAGCATTCTCGCAAGACGTGATATCGACATGTTGTAGGGCTCTCTGATGTCCCGCTAGTCAGGTTGTTGTCCTTTTAACAGTTCACGACGTACGATCCGGGACGGAAAAACAGAGCAAAAGAAGAAAAGTGGCCTGAAACTGATGAAAACATTCGATTTTGGGATGCAAAAATGGGCTCAGCGAGCAAGCTGGCTGCCCCCGTCGTAAACCTCTCAGAGAGCTTTGCAACGGTATGCTGTGCGCCACGTAACTCCTTACGGATCAAAAGTTATGGGCACCGGAGTGACGGAGACCTGGTCACAAACCCTACGCCCTCGGTTCGCGGGCCCAGCCTCTACGTGAAACGAAGTTGTCTTGCCCAATGTTCCGTGGGATTCAGTAATAGAGATTTGGTGGATAAAGTAACTTGGCAACCCTAACCGGGCCAAAAAAATTGAAAAGGGGGTGCAACACGAGGACTTCCCAAGGGGTCACCCATCCTAGTACTACTCTAGCCCAAGCACGCTTAACTTCGGAGTTCTGATGGGATCCGGTGCATTAGTGCTGGTATGATTGCACCCGTAATGTTGAGGGCACAATTCGTATATGTGATAACGGTTCACAACCCCAGCCTAGAGAGATGGCCCATTCAAAAGGCCCAATGGGCTTAACGACAACCCATCCACTTCAACAACGCAGTATCCTCGCAAGACGTGATAACGACACGTTGTAGGGCTCCCTGATGTCCCGGAAGTCAAGTTGTCGTCCTTTTAACAGTTCACGACGTACGATCCGGGACGGAAAAACATAGCAAAAGAAGAAAAGTGGCCTGAAACTGATGAAAACGTTCGATTTTGGGCTCCGAAAACGGGCACAGCGAGCAAGCTAGCTACCCCCATCGTAGAGCTCTCAGAGAGCTTTGCAACGGTTTGCTGTGCGCCGCGCAACTCCTTATTGATCAAAAGTTATGGGCACCGGTGCGACGGAGACCTGGTCATAAACCCTACGCCCTCGGTTTGCGGGCCCAGCGTCTGCGTGAAGTGAAGTTGTCTTGCCCAATGTTCCGTGGGATTTAGTAAAAGAGATTTGGTGGATAAAGTATCTTGGCAACCTTAACCAGGGCAAAAAAAATTGAAAAGGTGGTACAACACGAGGACTTCCTAAGGGGTCACCCATCCTAGTACTACTCTCGACCAAGCATGTTTAACTTCGGAGTTCTGATGGGAACCGGTGCATTAGTGCTGGTATGATCGCACCCGTCATGTTGAGTGCACAAATCCTTTATGTGTTAACTGTTCACAGTCCCAGCCTAGAAAGATGGCCCATTCAAAAGGCCCAATGGGATTAACGACAACCCATCCGCTTTGACAACGCAGCATCCTCGCAAGACATGATATCGACACGTTGAAGGGCCCTCTGATGTCCCGCGAGTCAGGTTGTCATCCTTTTAACAGTTCACGACGTACGATCAGGGATGGAAGAACAGAGCAAAAGAAGAAAAGTTGCTGAAACAGATGAAAAGATTCGATTCCCGGCTCCAAAAACTGGCAGAGCGAGCAAGTAGGCTACCCCCGTCGTAGAACTCTCAGAGAGCTTTACAACGGTATGCTGTGCACCGCGTAACTCCTTACGGATCAAAAGTTATGGGCACCGGAGCGACGGAGAACTGGTCACAAACCATACGCCCTCGGTTCGCGGGCCCAGCCTCTACGTGAAGGGAAGTTGTCTTGCCCAATGTTCCGTGGGATTCAATAATAGAGATTTGGTGGATAAAGTATATTAGCAACCCTAACCGGGGAAAAAAATAGAAAAGTGGGTGCAACACGAGGACTTCCTTGGGGGTTACCCATCCTAGCACTACTCTCGCCCAAGCACGCTTAACTTTGGAGTTCTGATGAGATCCGGTGCATTACTACTGGTATGTTCGCACCCATCATGTTGAGGGCACAATTCCTTTATGTGTTAACTGTTCACAGTCCTAGCCTCGAGAGGTGGCCCATTCAAAAGGCCCAATGGGCTTAACGACAACCCATCCACTTCAACAACGCAGCATGCTTGCAAGACGTGATATTGACACGTTGTAGGGCCCTCTGAAGTCCCGCGAGTCACGTTCTCGTCCTTTTCACAGTTCACGGGGTACGATCCGGGATGGAAAAACCGAGCAAAAAAAGAAAAGTGGCCTAAAACTGATGAAAACTTTCGATTTTGGGCTCCAAAAATGGGCACAGCGAGCAAGCTCGATGCCCCCGTCGTAGAGCTCTCAGAGAGATTTGCAACAGTATGCTTTGCGCCGCATAACTCCTTACGGATCAAAAGTTATGGGCACCGGAGCGACGGAGACCTGGTCACAAACCCTACGCCCTCGGTTTGGGGCCCAGCCTCTACGTGAAACGAAGTTGTCTTGCTCAATGTTCCGTGGGATTCAGTAATAGAGATTTGGTGGATAAAGTATCTTGGCAACCCTAACTAGGGCAAAAAAAATTGAAAAGGGGGGTGCAACACGAGGACTTTCCAGGGGGTCACCCATCCTAGTACTACTCTCGCCCAAACACCCTTAACTTCGGAGTTCTGATGAGATCCGGTGCATTAGTACTGGTATGATCGCACCCGTCATGTTGAGGGCACAATTCCTATATGTGTTAACGGTTCACAGTCCCAGCATAGAGAGATGGCTCATTCAAAAAGCCCAATGGGCTTAACGACAACCCATCCGCTTCAACAACGCAGTATCATCGCAAGACGTGATATCGACACGTTGTAGGGCACTCTGATGTCCCGCGAGTCAGGTTGTTGTCCTTTTAACAGTTCACGACGTACGATCCGGGATGGAAAAATGGAGCAAAAGAAGAAAAGTGGATTGAAACTGATGAAATAGTTCGATTTTGGGATCCAAAAATGGGTACAGCGAGCAAGTTGGCTACCCCCGTCGTAGAGCTCTCAGAGAGCTTTGCAACGGTATGCTGTGCAACGCGTAACTCCTTACGGATCAAAAGTTATGGGCACCGGAGGGACGGAGACCTGGTCACAAACCCTACGCCCTCGGTTTGCGGGCCCAGCCTCTACAAGAAGCGAAGTTGACTTGCCCAATGTTTCGTGGGATTCAGTAAAAGAGATTTGGTGGATAAAGTATCTTGGCAACCGTAACCAGGGCAAAAGAAATTGAAAAGTGGGTGCAACACGAGGACTTCCCAGGGGGTCACCCATCCTAGTACTACTCTCGACCAAGAACGCTTAACTTCGGTGTTCTAATAGGATCCGGTGCATTAGTGCTAGTATGATCGCACCCGTCATGTTGAGGTTACAATTCCTATGTTTGTTAACGGTTCACAGTCCTAGCCTAGAGAGATGGCCCATTCAAAAGGTCCAATGGGCTTAACGACAACCCATCCACTTCAACAATACAGCATCCTCACAAGACATTATATCGACACATTGTAGGGCCCTCTGATGTCCCGCGAGTCAGGTTGTCGTCTTTTTAACAGTTCAAAACGTATGATCCGGGTTGGAAAAAAAGAGCAAATGAAGAAAAGTGGCCTGAAACTGATGAAAACGTTTGATTTTGGGCTCCCAAAAGGGCACAGCAAGCAAGCTGGCTGCCCCCGTCGTAGAGCTCTCAAAGAGCTTTGCAACGGTATGCTGTGCGCCGCTTAACTCCTTACGGATCAAAAGTTATGGGCACCGGAGCGACGGAGACCTGGTCACAAACCCTACGCCCTTGGTTTGCGGGCCAGCCTCTACATGAAGTGAAGTTGTCTGGTCCAATGTTCCGTGGGATTCAGTAATAGAGATTTGGTGGATAAAGTATCTTGGCAACCCTAACCAGGGCAAAAAAAATTGAAAAGGGGGTGCAACACGAGGACTTCCCAAGGGGTCACCCATCCTAGTACTACTCTCGCCCAACCACGCTGAACTTTGGAGTTCTGATGGGATCTGGTGCATTAGTGCTGGTATGATCGCACCCGTCATGTTGAGGGCATAATTCCTATATGTGTTAATGGTTCACAGTCCCAGCCTAGAGAGATGGCCCATTCAAAAGGCCCAATGGGCTTAACGACAACCCATCCGATTCAACAACGCAGCATCCTTGCAAGACATTATATCGACACGTTGTAGGGCCCTCTGATGTCCCGCTAGTCAGGTTGTCGTCCTTTTAACAGTTCACAACGTATGATTCGTGTCAAAAAAACAGAGCAAAAGAAGAAAAATGGACTGAAACTAATGAAAACGTTCGATTTTTGGCTCCAAAAACGGGCACAGCGAGCAATCTGGCTACCCCTGTCGTAGAGCTGTCAGAGAGATTTGTAACGGTATGCTATGCACCGCGTAACTCCTTACGGATCAAAAGTTATGGGCACCGGAGCGACGGAGACCTGGTCACAAACCCTACGCCCTCGGTTTGTGGGCCCAGCCTCTAAAAGAAGCGAAGTTGTCTTGCCCAATGTTCCGTGGGATTCAGTAATAGAGATTTGGTGGATAAAGTATCTTGGCAACCCTAACCAGGGCAAAAAAAATTGAAAAGGGGGTGCAACATGAGGACTTCCCAAGGGGTCACCCATCCTAGTACTACTCTCGCCCAACCACGCTTAACTTTGGAGTTCCGATGGGATCCGGTGCATTAGTGCTGGTATGATCGCACCCGTCATGTTGAGGGCACAATTCCTATATGTGTTAACGGTTCACAGTCCAAGCCTAGAGAGATGGCCCATTCAAAAGGCCCAATGGGCTTAAGGACAACCCATCCGCTTCAACAACGCAGCATCCTTGCATGACGTTATATCGACACGTTGTAGGGCCCTGTGATGTCCCGCTAGTCAGGTTGTCGTCCTTTTAACTGTTCACAATGTATGATCCGAGTCGGAAAAATAGAGTAAAAGAAGAAAAGTGGCCTGAAACTGATAAAAACGTTCGATTTTGGGCTCCAAAAATGGGCACAGCGAGCAAGCTGGCTACCCCCGTCGTAAACCTCTCAGAGAGCTTTGTAACGGTATGTTGTGCATCGCGTAACTCCTTACGGATCAAAAGTTATGGGCACCAGAGCGACAGAGACCTGGTCACAAACCCTACGCCCTCGGTTTGTGGGCCCAATCTCTACAAGAAGCGAAGTTGTCTTGCCCATTGTTCCGTGGGATTCAGTAATAGAGATTTGGTGGGTAAAGTATCTTGGCAACCCTAACCAGGGCAAAAAATATTGAAAAGGGGGTGCAACACGAGGACTTCCCTTGGGGTCTCCCTTCCTAGTACTACTCTCGCCCAAGCACGCTTAACTTCGAAGTTCTGATGGGATCTAGTGCATTAGTGCTGGTATGATCGCACCCGTCATGTTAAGGGCACAATTCTTTTATGTGTTAACTGTTCACAGTCCCAGCCTTGAGAGATGGCCCATTCAAAAGGCCCAATGGGCTTAACGACAACCCATCCGCTTCGACAACGCAGCATGCTTGCAAGACGTGATATCGACACGTTGTAGGGCCCTCTGATGTCCCGTGAGTCAGGTTGTCGTCCTTTTAACAGTTCACGACGTACGATCCGGGACAGAAAAACAGAGCAAATGAAGAAAAGTGGCCTGAAACTGATGAAAATGTTCAATTTTGGGCTCCGAAAACGGGAGCAGCGAGCATCCTAGCTGCCCACGTTGTAGAGCTCTCAGAGAGGTTTGCAACGGCATGTTGTGTGCCGCGTAACTCCTTACGGATCAAAAGTTATGGGCACCGGAGCGACGGACACAAACCCTACGCCCTCGGTTTGCAGGCCCAGCCTCTACGTGAAACGAAGTTGTCTTGCCCAATGTTCCGTGGGATTCGATAATAGATATTTATTAGATAAAATATCTTGGCAACCCTAACCAGGGCAAAAAAAATTGAAAAGGGGGTGCATCACGAGGACTTCTTAGGGGGTCACCAATCCTAGTACTACTCTCGCCCAAGCACGCTTAACTTCGTAGTTCTGATGGGATCCGGTGCATTAGTGCTGGTGTGATCGCACCTGTCATGTGGAGGGCACAATTCCTATATGTGTTAACGGTTCACAGTCCCAGCCTAGAGAGATGGCCCATTCAAAAGGCCCAATGGGCTTAACGACAACACATCCGCTTCAACAACGTAGCATCCTCGCAAGACCTTATATCGACACGTTGTAGGGCCCTCTAATGTCCCGTGAGTCAGGTTGTCGTCCTTTTAACATTTCACAACGTATGATCCGGGATGGAAAAATAGAGCAAAAGAAGAAAAGTGGTCTAAAACTGATGAAAATGATCGAATTTAGGCTCCAAAAAGGTCACGACAAGAAAGCTGGCTGCCCACGTCGTAGAGCTCTCAGAGAACTTTGCAACGGCATGTTGTGCGCCGCGTAACTCCTTACGGATCAAAAGTTATGGGCATCGGAGCGACGGAGACCTGGTCACATACTCTACGCCCTCGGTTTGCAGGCCCAGCCTCTACGTGAAACGAAGTTGTCTTGCCCAATGTTCCGTGGGATTCAGTAATAGAGATTTGGTGGATAAAGTATTTTGGCAACCCTAACCAGGGCAAAAAAAATTGAAAAGGGGTGCAACACGAGGACTTCCCAGGGGGTCACCCATCCTAGTACTATTCTTGCCCAAGTGCGCTTAACTTCGGAGTTCTGATGGGATCCGGTGCATTAGTGCTGGTATGATCGAACCCGTCATGTTGAGGGCACAATTCTTATATGTGTTAATGGTTCACAGACCCAGCCTAGAGAGATGGCCCATTCAAAAGGCCCAATGGGCTTAACGACAACCCATCCGCTTCAACAACGTAGCATCTTCGCAAGACGTGATATCAACACGTTGTAGGGCCCTCTGATGTGCCGCGAGTCAGGTTGTCGTCCTTTTAACAGTTCACGACGTACGATTCGGGATGGAAAAACAGAGCAAAAGAATAAAAGTGGCATGAAACTGATGAAAATGCTCAATTTTGGGCTCTAAAAATTGGCACAGCGAGCAAGCTGGCTGCCCCCGTCGTAGAGCTCTCAGAGAGCTTTGCAACGGTATGCTGTGCGCCGCGTAACTCCTTACGGATCAAAAGTTATGGGCACCGAAGCGACGAAGACCTGGTCACAAACCCTATGCCCTCGGTTTGCGGGCCCAGCCTCTACATGAAGCAAAATTGTCTTGTCCAATGTTCCATGGGATTCAGTAATAGAGATTTGGTGGATAAAGTATCTTGGCAACCCTAACCAGGGCAAAAAAAATTGAAAAGGGGGTGCAACACAAGGACTTCCTAGGGGGTCACCCATCCTAGTACTACTCTCGCCCAAGCACGCTTAACTTCGGAGTTCTGATGGGATCCAGTGCATTAGTGCTGGTATGATCGCACCCGTCATGTTAAGGGCACAATTCCTTTATGTGTTAACTGTTTAGAGTCCAGCTTAGAGAGATGGCCCATTCAGAAGGCCCAATGGGCTTAACGACAACCCATCCGCTTCAACAACGCAGCATGCTTGCAAGACGTGATATCGACACGTTGTAGGGCCCTCTGATGTCCTGCGAGTCAGATTGTCGTCCTTTTAACTGTTCACGACGTACGATCCGGGACGGAAAAACAGAGCAAAAGAAGAAAAGTGGCCTGAAACTAATGAAAACGTTCGATTTTGGGCTTCAAAAACGGGCACAACAAGCATGCTTGCTGTCCCCGTTGTAGAGCTCTCAGAGAGCTTTGCAACGGTATGCTGTGTTTGATAACCCGAACCCGGCATGCATTTAATAGCACTTGACTGCATTTGATTAAATGTTTAATTAGTTAAATCAACCAATTTGCACTATTTTAATATTTCTTTTGGAAGCATTTAGTAGTTATATATTGAATAATTAAAAGATTATTGCCTATTTCTAATAATTATAGTAATTGAATTTATTCTCTTGTGATTAATTAAGTGACATCTTAAATGTTAGCATTGGATTTGCGTTTATTTTTAGTTAAACATTTATTTGAAGCTTTATTTTCATATTTCTTTTAGAAGTAACTAGAATAATACTTGAGCTAATTATTTTAACGGAATATCAACCACTTTTCATATTGATGTCAATCGGTTTTATTTTTCTTGCACTTAAATGCTCGGATTTCAATTAAATGAAAAGTAGCTCCGAGCCGGAGTAAATTTTAAACTATGATGCTTTCCAAAAATGATATATTTCTTAGATTCTTTGAGATTTAATTATTACTTCTTTGTTGTCGCAACGTGCATTGCATATCAAGAACGATAGTTAGGAAATGATTTCCAGTCCTCAGCAAATAGTGAAAACTAGTATTTAGTGTTTTAATTTTAGTGTTTTAAGTTGTATTTAACTGGAATTGGATTTATGTTACTTGTTTTAGCTTTAAAATGCATGAAATAGGCTAGTTTGACCAATTTTTAAGTGGTTTGACCAAGGGGCTTGACCTTTGACCTTTGTCATCTTTAAAATAGCACATAATAACACAAAATAAAAAAAAGAAGGCTGAAAATCAAAAGCATAGGGCCGAAAAATGCAAGAGAGAAAAAAAAAACATTTCTTCATCAAATCATCAAATTTTCGCGTGAGCTTGCACGGGGTGATTTCCGAGGCATCCTACGAGGTTTCCCTAGCGTCTAGGAGTGTCTAAGGTGAGGGTTTCATCGTTATTTATGCATTTGAAAATGTTGAACATAAACTTTAATTTTTGTGATTTAATCGTAGGTTGTTATTTTGTCTATTTCATTGCTTAAAGAATGTTCCCTAGCAATTGTAGAATGTGTATTTATAGCTTTTTAACATTTTCTACAGTTGAATATTGAAATTGAAATATAAATTGTGTAATGAATAGTAAATTATGAATAGTAAACCCCCGTTTCGATGAAGTTGCGCTGTTATGCTTTCTGTTGATGTGAAAAGGTGCTAGGTATGCTAGAATGTCTAAATGTATGGTTTGTTTAGGTTGCGTAATGGAAAAAAATGAGAAAAACGCTTTGGTGAAAGTCGGGGTCGTTTAGGTCGAGTTTAGCGTTTTCTCGTTTTGCGTGATGGCATTGTTTCGGGAGGCCATGGAAGCACTTTTGGTGTGATTATGGCATTGATTGGGTGATCGGTTGAGGTAGCGGTAGTTCAAACGAGCAAAGGGGGAAATCGGGACTTTGCATGAATTCTAGGGTAAAGTAGGGTTTCGGGGTCTTTAGACGTGCCTTATGGTAACCTAGGAGGATTGGTGAAGTCGGTTTCCAAAGCTCGTGGCTCGTTTGAAAGTAGTAGCGTTTTGAAAGTTGGGGACATTTTTGGGATTTTGTGTGTTTTCATAGTATATTGCTTATAGAATGTTTATAATGCTTATAGAATGTCTAGAATGTTTATAGAATGCTTATAATGCCTATAGAATACTTGTTATTGCTTGATAATGTTAGTTGGTGTTCTTCTTGTTACTTGTTTGATTGCAAATACTTGTTGATGCTTATTACGCTTGTTAGAGTTGATTATTGATTGAAATGTTTAACAATTGTTGAATAATGCTTGATATCTCGTTTATCTCCTCTATCTGTGTTGTTGTGCTATCGTTCATTTATCGCCTTGTATCGAGTCTTGCATTGCATAGTGTCCAGCGTGTGAGTGATGGGCCTCTCTGGGTAGCCTCGGGTTGCCAGTGTTGGTTGCTCTAGCTCCGTGGCTATTCCCTCTTCTCGCTTGGGTTGCCTCCCAGGGAGATTTGGGTCGTAGATTGATGGTTACTCTCGGGGTATTCCAAACTGGTGTTATAAGGTAGTTGCGCGCTTATTGTCATCGTTGTCAACATCAAGCTCGAGATTGATGTATTGCTCGTGAAATGGTACATTGCTCGTAAGAGTGAACCATAGCCTTCAGAGTGTGGTATAGCTTTGAATGGTTGTGTTAATACTTTCAGTAATTGCTTATTGTAATGATTGTTTGTCTTGATTGCTTATTTATCAGTTATATTGCTTAACTGTCTTATATGCATTGCACGACTTTCTTTCTCTCCAATTCGATATCTGTCTCGCCCTCACTGAGTATACGTGTTGTGTATACTCACTCCTCACCACCACATTTCAGGAAATGTCATGTTAGCTGGAAAGTTCGTGATTTCGTGAAAGTTCGTGCCTGAAGAGTTGTCTTGCGTGCCTATGTGGCTTGAGTGTCGAAGTTGTAAAGATATATGCTTTCATATGTTGTATGTATTTATTGTTAAAAGAAATGTAATTTAAATCTAGCTAGGTAGTTGAGGTAAATTGATAAGCTAGTTTCTGTAATCAATTAGCATAGCTTAACTTCAATGCATGTTTGTAATGTCCAAAGGAAAAGAGTTAGAATGGCATGATAGTTTATTTTATGCAATAGCTTGGTATGATTTAATTGTCTAGTTTGAATGTACTTGTCAAAAATGTAAAGAGATAGGTTAGCTTTTAAAATTGGAAATGTATGTATATTTGCTTGTGGTTGCTTGTTGAGAACAAGGCTCGGATGGCCTTGAGGTGGTTGTATGTTTGGACATGGTATTGGTCCACTTATATGCTGTTGCATGTTTGCTTTTTGCCTAGAAACAAGGGAGACTCCGTCCGTTTTCCCTAAAAATTATGCCCGGGTTTGGATTTGGGTTGTGATTAGATTGATAGATAGAACTACCGGTCTCGAGAAGGATCGGGGTGTCACGCTGTGCGCTGCGTAACTCCTTACGGATCAAAAGTTATAGGCACCGGATGTGAGGCTCGACCCCGAATAACGTGTCATACCTCGATTTGCGTGCCATAGATCCCTAATTATATGACCGACCTTGGATTACGTGTCCTGTCTTGGTTTTTGTGCGATACCTAGATATACGTGCCCTGACCTCGATGTACGAGCGTTACCTCGTTTCGTGTGCCCTAACCTTGAACTGCGTACCTCAACCTAGATATAGAGTCGTGCCTTGATTTGCGTGTGTTGCATTGAATTACGTGCCTTGCATTGGTTTATGTGCATTCACCTAGGATTACGTGCATTAGTCTTGAAGTACGTGCATTAGTCTTGAAGTTCATGTCTTACCTCGTAGTTCGTGTCTACCTCGTGATTCGTGCCCCGTATTGATTTCTGTGCGTGTCTCGTAGTGCGTGCCCTAGACCTAGGAAAGCGCGCCCACACGCTAATCAATAAAGAATCTTACACAAAGCACTAGACACTAAAATAATCCTACACAATCCACTAACCAATATTATATTCCTAATTCAAATTCTCTACAAACTCCACTAACAATAAAATAATACTAAACTATTCCTACATTTCCTACTATCTATTATTATATTCATAATTCAACTCATCAACAAACATTCCTATATTTTATTCTACCTAGATTCCCTAATTTCCCAACATTCCTATGACAATTCTAATGACACAAATGCATAAAAAATTAGTCCTAGACAAACTATGACACACACACAATACACTAGGCATAAAATAGCCCCAAAACCCTACCCAATGCACACCATTTTCGACCAAGTGCTCCTTGCCCATGCTAGGAATTTCAAAATGCCTCTTGAAGACATAAAAATCAGAATTGCTAAGCTCAAGGCCAAACCCATGCATCAACTTTTGCAAAAAGCCTCATTTTTCTTTCATTTCTCTCATTTTCCTCAACCTTCTCTCTCTCCCTCTCATTCTCTCTCTCCATCTCGGTTTTGGGCTGAGTTTTCACCTTCAATATCTCATTTTCTTCACACCATAGTTGATCAAGTCAAACAATCATCAAAGAAACTCAAGCAAACAAGCTAGGATGCGAAAATCACACATGCATGCCCTTTGAAGTCTTCATTTCGGCCGTAGGTGAGTTTTTAAGCTTCCATTTCTTTTCTTCTTGTTCTAACCTCATGCATGTACTAAGAGCTTGGTCACTAAGCTAGGAAAATAGAGAAAACCAAGTTGGAATCTCGGCTAAGAAGAAGAAGAAGAAGTTTTGTGCTTCAACAAGTTTTTGTGCATCTTCTTGGTTGATTGCTAAGGTAAGGGCTAAAACCTTTTGAAAATCCTTCAAAAATTCACATGCATGCTCATGAATGTATGTCTTTGCTTCTGTACTTGAGTTATATGGTCGTTCATAAGCTTAAACAACCATGCATGGCAAGATCTTGGCTTGAAAGTGATGCTAGGTGAAGTCGGATTGTTGACAGCTCTCTGACCAGTCTGTTTCGAGGTAAGTTTAGCTAGGAAAATGATGTTAAAAATTCATTAAAATTGGTAGGTGACTATTTTGGACAGTTTTGAATATTTTTCATAGAAATAGGCCGAAGCTAATTTTGACTCTAAGGTCCTCAAAATGGCGAATCTGTAAAATGTGTCCAAATCTGGAAATCTGGAAAAATGAAGCAGGTTTTGGCAGATGCACTGACCTTGTGGAATGAACCATATTTGACTTAGTAAATGATGTCCAAAATGCATTAAATTTGGTGTGCTGCTATATTTTTCAGTTCTGGACATTTTTTTTCAGAAATGGACTAAGGCTAAAACTGACCCTAAGGACCTCAAAAACGTCAATTATGTAAATGTGTGCAAATCTGGCCAGTTTTGTGCTATCTCACTGTTTCGGCTATATCTAATGATTCCGAACTCCAATTGATGCAAGGTTTGTTTCTGATTTTATTTATCTTCTTAAGATTTAATTTGACATCTTATTCACTGGATTTGGAGTTTGTTTGCTTATCTTATTGATTGTGAGAAAACAGCCTATTGCAGTAAGGGTTTCACTTAGCTATATGCTTGGAAAAATTATTGTAACCTCTCTTGTGGTGTTAATTGCTTGGAATTGTGGTGTTGAGATGTTGTGTGGACTGTTTTGAGTACTTGAGGATGTTGAATTATATGATGCATGGCTTGAGATTGACTTTGAGTTGGTTTGAGGCTCAAATTGCACGAATATGCACAAAATGGAAACCCTAACGACTAGGTAGTTTTGCTAAGTGTTGATCATTCAGATACTGTGTGGAATTATATGTTTAGTAGGCTGCCCGTAAATGCCTTTATGACCCTAAATGTGAATTTGATCATTGCATGTTGACAAATAGGCTTTTCTTGCACCCGAACCCACGTAGATGTTATTACATGTTGAATAATCTTATTACTTGATCACGTGGACTTCGTAATGAGTTATATGGCCTGTTTTACATGTGTTACATGGCTGCCTGTTTAATTTTCATATAACTCTATATGCCTTTCAAGTGAAATTTCCTGTCTTATCGTGCCCTGCTTGTTTACCTGTCAATGTGCAATCTTATGACTGTCCAGAGGCAACCTACTTTGTTGTCCTCCTACTGTGATATATTATCTTTCATAAATGTGCATTGCATACAAGGTTGCAACCTTTCCTGTCGGCATGGAAGCGATCACGCACACCGGGCGGCATCGGGCTTGCCAGTGCACCCGTGACTACCATGGTCCCATTCCCTCTTTCGCTTGGGGGCTAGACTTCCTCAGAGAGTTGGGTCGTAGGATTTCAGGGTACATCCGGAGTACACCCACCTGGCGTGTTTGGGGGATGATTTGAAGTCGGCCGCAACAATTGATTCTGGAACTGACCTGAGAGCAAAAGCTCACTGTATCCTTTTTACTATGTGTATAAGTACTCTCGCTTGGTTCCTAGAGAACCTCGGGGAGGAAAGACCGGTATTTCTGTTCCTATACTTATATTATTGTTATATTCATGCTTGCAAAAAGGATTTTCATAAGTTGAACCGAAAAATGAGTTTCAAAACCTATTTCTCGTTCCCCCTCGCTGAGTTCATAAGGTCTCACCCTCTTTTATCATCTCAGGTGAAGAAGATCAAGAACAGGTACCCGAGGATGATGTGCCTAACGATGATTCCTTGGAGTGATTGCCTGTCCCTACGTGCTTTTGTGCTTTGCCTGAAAGTGGTTGCTATATGGATGTTGTGTTTGAATGCAAACTATTCATTTTATTGATGTAAATGACCACGTTGTAATTTGGGTCTAATTCTGGGATTGTACTACCTATAACCAGACGAACTTTTATTTGTTTGTTTGCTTTCGTTTTCTTAATTAGTAGTTATCGTAGGCTTTCAAACCACTAGATGAACGATCAACTAAGTTAATTCTATCTAATTTCACTTAGGTGCTCATTTGTAAACTAAAGGATAATAGGTACTTGCATGATAGGAAATTGACGAATAAACAGGACATAGTTATCATGTTAGGCTTATTAACCAAACGAGACTTTCAAGATAAACTAGTAGGCAAATCGGTTGGTGACAATAGGAGTCCTTAATGGAATTGGATTAATGGTTGGAATAATTGAGGCGTTTAGAGAATTAGGTCAAACCAAAGAGCCCAATTACAACCGTTATGCTACCGGTTCACCGAAAAACTATGAAGTTTAGGCCACAACGTTAAGTGTTAAATCTTCATCAACGATTAAGTATGTGACATGTCCTGAACATTTAGATCACACCCTAGTCTAACCATTATAAGTCGGGTTGGGACGTGACACCGGAGCGACGGAGACCTGGTCATAAACCCTACGCCCTTGGTTTGCGGGCCCAGCCTCTACAAGAAGCGAAGTTGTCTTCCCAATGTTCCGTGAGATTCAGTAATAGAGATTTGGTGGATAAAGTATCTTGGCAACCCTAACTAGGGCAAAAAAAATTGAAAATGGGGTACAACACGAGGACTTCCCAGGGGGTCACCCATCCTAGTACTACTCTCGCCCAAGCACACTTAACTTCAGAGTTCTGATGGGATCCGGTGTATTAGTGCTAGTATGATAGCACCCGTCATGTTGAGGGCACAATTCATTTATGTGTTAACTGTTCAGAGTCCCAGCTTAGAGAGATAGCCCATTCAAAAGGCACAATGGGCTTAACGACAACCCATCCGCTTCAACAACGCAGCATGCTTGCAAGACGTGATATCGACACGTTGTAGGGCCCTCTGATGTCCCGCGAGTTAGGTTGTCGTCCTTTTAACAGTTCACGACGTACGATCCGGGATGAAAAAACAGAGCAAAAGAAGAAAAGTGGCCTGAAACTGATGAAAACGTTCGATTTTGGGCTCTAAAAATTGGTACAGCGACCAAGCTGGCTACCCTCATCGTAGAGCTCTCAGAGAGCTTTGCAACGGTATACTGTGCGCCGCGTAACTCCTTACGGATCAAAAGTAATGGGCACCGGAGCGACGGAGACCTGGTCACAAACCCTATGCCCTCGGTTTACGGGCCCAGCCACTACAAGAAGCGAACTTGTCTTGCCCAATGTTCCGTGGGATTCAGTAATAGAGATTTGGTGGATAAAGTATCTTGGCAACCCTAACCAGGGCAAAAAAAATTGAAAAGGGGGTGCAACACGAGGACTTCCCAAGGGGTCACCCATCCTAGTACTACTCACGCCCAACCACGCTTAACTTCGGAGTTCTGATGGGATCCGGTACATTAGTGCTGGTATGATCGCACCCGTCATGTTGAGGGCACAATTCCTTTATGTGTTAACTGTTCGGAGTCCCAACTTAGTGAGATGGCCTATTCAAAAGGCCCAATGGGCTTAACGACAACCCATCCGATTCAACAACGCAGCATGCTTGCAAGACATGATATCAACACGTTGTAGGGCCCTCTGATGCCCCGTGAGTCAGGTTGTCGTCCTTTTAACAGTTCACGACGTATGATCCGGGATGGAAAAAGAGAGCAAAATAATAAAAGTATCCTAAAACTGATGAAAACATTCGATTTTGGGCTCCAAAAATAGGCAAAGCAAGCATGTTTGCTGCCCCCGTCGTAGAGCTCTCAGAGAGCTTTGCAACGGCATGCTGTGCGCCGCGTAACTCTTTACAGATCAAAAGTTATGGGCACCGGATCGACGAAGACCTGGTCACTAACCCTACGCCCTCGGTTTGCGGGCCCAGCCTCTACGTGAAACGAAGTTGTCTTGCCTAATATTCCGTGGGATTCAGTAATAGAGATTTGGTGGATAAAGTATCTTGGCAACCCTAACCAGGGCAAAAAAAATTGAAAAGGGGGTGCAACACGACGACTTCCTATGGGGTCACCCATCCTAGTACTACTCTCGCCCAAGCACGCTTAACTTCGGAGTTCTGATGGGATCCGGTGCATTAGTGCTGGTATGATCGCACCCGTCATGTTGAGGGCACAATTCCTGTATGTGTTAACGGTTCACAGTCCCAACCTAGAGAGATGGCCCATTCAAAAGGCCCAATAGGCTTAACGACAACCCATCGGCTTCAACAACGCAGCAACCTCACAAGACGTGATATCAGCATGTTGTAGGGCCCTCTGATGTCCCGCGAGTCAAGTTGTCATTCTTTTAACAGTTCACGACATACGATCCGGGACGGAAAAACAGAGCAAAAGACGAAAAGTGGCCTAAAACAAATGAAAACGTTCGATTTTGGGCTCCAAAATGGGCACAGCGAGCAAGCTGGCTATCCCCGTCGTAGAGCACTCAGAGAGCTTTACAACAGTATGCTGTGCGCCGCGTAACTCCTTACGGATCAAAAGTTATGGGCACCGGAGCGACGGAGACCTGGTCACAAACCCTACGCCCTCGGTTTGCAGGCCCAGCCGCATTAAGAAGCGAAGTTGTCTTGCCCAATGTTTCGTGGGATTCAGTAATAGAGATTTGGCGGATAAAATATCTTGGCAATCCTAACCAGGGCAAAAAAAATTGAAAAGGGGGTGCAACACGAGGACTTCCCAGGGGGTCACCCATCCTAGTACTACTCTCGCCCAAGAATGCTTAATTTCGGAGTTCTGATGGGATCCGGTGCATTAGTGCTGGTATGATCGCACCCGTCATGTTGAGGGCACAATTCCTTTATTTGTTAACTGTTCAGAGTCCGAGCTTAGAGATATGGCCCATTCAAAAGGCCCAATGGGCTTAACGACAACCCATCCACTTCAACAACGCAGCATGCTTGCAAGACGTGATATCAAAACGTTGTAGGGCCCTCTGATGTCCCATTAGTCAGGTAGTCGTCCTTCTAACAGTTCACGACGTACGATCCGGGACGGAAAAATAGAGCAAAAGAAGAAAAGTGGCCGGAAACTGATTAAAACGTTCGATTTTGGGCTCCAAAAATGGGCACAGTGAGCAAGCTGGCTGTCCCCGTCGTAGAGCTATTTGAGAGCTTTGCAACGGTATGCTGGGCGCCGCGTAACTCCTTACGGATCAAAAGTTAAAGGCATCGGAACGACGGAGACTTGGTCACAAACCCTACGCCCTCGATTTGCGGGCCCAGCCTCTACAAGAAGCGAAGTTGTCTTGCCCAATGTTCCGTGGGATTCAGTAATAGAGATTTGTTGGATAAAATATCTTGGCAACCCTAACCAGGGCAAAAAAAATTGAAAAGGGGGTGCAACACGAGGTCTTCCCAGGGGGTCACCGATCCTAGTACTACTCTCGCCCAAGCACGCTTAACTTCGGAGTTCTGATGGGATCCGGTGTATTAGTGCTGGTATGATCGCACCCGTCATGTTGAGCGCACAATTCCTTTATGTGTTAACTGTTCAGAGTCCCAGCTTAGAGAGATGGCCCATTCAAAAGGCCCAATGGGCTTAATGACAACCCATCCGCTTCAACAACGCATCATGCTTGCAAGACGTGATATCAACACGTTGTAGGGCCCTCTGATGTCCCATGAGTCAGGTTATCGTCCTTTTAACAGTTCGCGACGTACGATCCGTGACGTAAAAATAGAGCAAAAGAAGAAAAGTTGCCTGAAACTGATGAAAACGTTCGATTTTGGGCTCCAAAAATGGGCACAACGAGCAAGCTGGCTGCCCCCGTCGTATAGCTCTCAGAGAGCTTTGCAACGGTATGCTGTGCGCCGTGTAACTCCTTACGGATCAAAAGCTATGGGCAACGGAGACCTGGTCACAAACCTTACTCCCTCGGTTTGCGGGCCCAGCCTCCACGTGAAACGAAGTTGTCTTGCCCAATGTTCCATGGGATTCAGTAATAGAGATTTGGTGGATAAAGCATCTCGGCAACCCTAACCAGGGCAAAAAAATTTGAAATGGGGGTGCAACACGAGGACTTCCCAAGGGGTCACCTATTCTAGTACTACTCTCGCCTAAGCACGTTTAACTTCGGAGTTCTAATGGGATCCGGTGCATTAGTGCTGGTATGATCGCACCCATCATGTTGAGGGCACAATTCCTATATGTGTTAACGGTTCACAGTCCCAGCCTAGAGAGATGGCCTATTCAAAAAGCCCAATGGTCTTAACGACAACCCATCCGCTTCAACAACGCAGCATCCTCGCAAGACGTGATATCGACACGTTGTAGTACCCTCTGATATCCCGCGAGTCAGGTTGTTGTCCTTTTAACAGTTCACGACGTACGATCCGGGATGGAAAAATAGAGCAAAAGAAGAAAAGTGGCCAGAAACTGATGAAAACGTTTGATTTTGGGCTCCAAAAATGGGCACAACGAGCAAACTGGCTGCCCCTGTTGTAGAGCTCTCAGAGAGCTTTGCAACGGTATGCTGTGCGCCGCGTAACTCCTTAAGGATAAAAAGGTATGGGCACTGGAGCGACGGAGACCTGGTCACAAACCCTACACCCTCGGTTCGTGGGCCCAGCCTCTACAAGAAGCGAAGTTGTCTTGCCCAATGTTCCGTGGGATTCAATAATAGAGATTTTGTGGATAAAGTATCTTGGCAACCCTAACCAGGGCAAAAAAAATTGAAATGGGGGTGCAACACTAGGACTTCCCAGGGGGTCACCCATCCTAGTACTACTCTCGCCCAAGCATGCTTAATTTAGGATTTCTGATGGGATCCGGTGCATTAGTGCAGGTATGATCGCACCCGTCATGTTAAGGGCACAATTCCTTTATGTGTTAACTGTTCAGAGTCCCAGCTTAGAGAGATGGCCCATTCAAAAGGCCCAATGGGATTAACGACAACCCATCTGCTTCAACAACGCAGCATGCTTGCAACACGTGATATCGACACATTGTAGGGCCATCTGATGTCTCGCGAGTCAGGCTGTCGTCCTTTTAACAGTTCACGACGTACGATCCGGGACGAAAAAATAGAGCAAAAGCAGAAAAGTGGCCTGAAACTGATGAAAACGTTCGATTTTGGGCTCCAAAAATGGGAGCAGTGAGCAAGCTAGCTGTCCCCATTGTAGAGCTCCCAGAGAGCTTTGCAACGATATGATGTGCGCTGCGTAACTCCTTACGGATCAACAGTTATGGGCACCGGAGCGACGGAGACCTGGTCACAAACCTTATGCCCTCGGTTTGCGGGCCCAGCCTCTACAAGAAGCGAAGTTGTCTTGCCCAATATTCCGTGGAATTCGGTAATAGAGATTTGGTGGACAAAAAATGTTGGCAACCCTAACTAGGGCAAAAAAAATTGAAAAGGGGGTGCAACACGAGGACTTCCCTGGGGGTCACCCATCCTAGTACTACTCTCGCCCAAGCACGCTTAACTTCGGAGTTCTGATGGGATCCGGTGCATTAGTGATGGTATGATCGTACCCGTCATGTTGAGGGCACAATTCTTTTATGTGTTAACTGTTCAGAGTCCCAGCTTAGAGAGATGGCCCATTCAAAAGGCCCAATGGGCTTAACGACAACCCATCCCCTTCAACAACGCAGCATGCTTGCAAGACGTGATATCGACACATTGTAGGGCCCTCTAATGTCCTGCGAGTCAGGTTGTCGTCCTTTTAACAGTTCACGACGTACGATCCGGGACGGAAAAATAGAATAAAAGAAGAAAAGTGGCCTGAAACTAATGAAAACGTTCGATTTTGGGCTCCAAAAATGGGCACAGTGAGCAAGCTGGAGGTCCCCGTCGTAGAGCTCTCAGAGTGCTTTGCAACGATATGCTATGTGCCGCGTAACTCCTTACGGATCAAAAGTTATGGGCACCGGAGTGACGGAGACCTGGTCACAAACCCTACGCCCTCGGTTTGCGGGCCCAGCCACTACAAGAAGCGAAGTTGTCTTGCCCAATGTTCCGTGGGATTCAGTAATAGAGATTTGGTGGATAAAATATCTTGGCAACCCTAACCAGGGCAAAAAAATTGAAAAGGGGGTGCAACACAAGGACTTCCCAGGGGGTCACAAATCCTAGTACTACTCTCGCCCAAGCATGCTTAACTTTGGAGTTCTGATGGGATCCGGTGCATTAGTGCTGGTATGATCCCACCCATCATGTTGAGGGCACAATTCTTTTATGTGTTAACTGTTCAGAGTCCCAGCTCAGAGAGATGGCCTATTCAAAAGGCCCAATGGGCTTAACGACAACCCATCCGCTTCAACAACGCAACATGCTTGCAAGACGTGATATCGACACGTTGTAGAGCCCTCTGATATCCCGCGAGTCCGGTTGTCGTCCTTTTAACAGTTCACGACGTACGATCCGGGACAGAAAAACAAAGCAAAAGAAGAAAAGTGGCCTGAAACTGATGAAAATGTTCGATTTTGGGCTCCAAAAATGGGCGCAGCGAGCAAGCTAGCTATCCCCGTCGTAGAGCTCTCAGAGAGCTTTGCAATGGTATGATGTGCACCGCGTAACTCCTTACGGATCAAAAGTTATGGGCACCGAAGCGACGGAGACCTGGTCACAAACCCTATGCCCTTGGTTTACGGGCCCAGCCTCTACGAGAAACGAAGTTGTCTTGCCCAATGTTCCGTGGGATTTAGTAATAGAGATTTGGTGGATAAAATATCTTGGCAACCCTAACCAGGGCAAAAAAAATTGAAAAGGGGGTGCAACACGAGGACTTCCAAGGGGGTCACCCATCCTAGTACTACTCTCGCCCAAGCACGCTTAACTTCGGAGTTCTGATGGGATACGGTGCTTTAGTGCTGGTATGATTGCACACGTTATGTTGAGGGCACAATTCTTTTATGTGGTAACTGTTCAGAGTCCCAGCTTAGAGAGATGGCCCATTCAAAAGGCCCAATGGGCTTAACGACAACCCATCCGCTTCAACAACGCAGAATGCTTGCAAGACGTGATATCGACACGTTGTAGGGCCCTCTGATGTCCCGCGAGGCAGGTTGTCATCCTTTTAACAGTTCACGACGTACGATCCGGGATGGAAAAATAGAACAAAAGAAGAAAAGTGGCCTGAAACTGATGAAAACGTACGATTTTGGGCTCCAAAAATGGGCATAGTGAGCAAGCTGGTTGTCCCCGTCGTAGAGCTCTCAGAGTGCTTTGCAACGGTATGCTGTGTGCCGCGTAACTCCTTACGGATCAAAAGTTATGGGCACCGGAGCGACGGAGACCTGGTCACAAACCCTACGCCATCGGTTTGCGGGCCCAGCCTCTACAAGAAGCGAAGTTGTCTTGCCCAATGTTCCGTGGGATTCAGTAATAGAGATTTGGTGGATAAAATATCCTGGCAACCCTAACCAGGGCAAAAAAAATTGAAAAGGGGGTGCAACACGAGGACTTCCCAGGGGGTCACCCATCCTAGTACTACTCTCGCCCAAGCACGCTTAACTTCGGAGTTCTGATGGGATCCGGTGCTTTAGTGCTGGTATGATCGCACCCGTCATGTTTAGGGCACAATTCTTTTATGTGTTAACTGTTCAGAGTCCCAGCTTAGAGAGATGGACCATTCAAAAGGCCTAATGGGCTTAACGACAACCCATCCGCTTCAACAACGCAGCATGCTTGCAAGACGTGATATCGACACGTTGTAGGGCCCTCTGATGTCTCGCGAGTCAGGTTGTCGTCCTTTTAACAGTTCACGACGTACGATCCGGGACGGAAAAATAGAACAAAAGAAGAAAAGTGGCCTGAAACTGATGAAAACGTTCGATTTTGGGCTCCAAAAATGGGCAGAGCGAGCTTCCTGGCTGCCTTTGTCGTAGAGCTCTCAAAGAGCTTTGCAACGGTACGCTGTGCGCCGCGTAACTCCTTACAAATCAAAAGTTATGGGCACCGGAGCGACGGAGACCTGGTCACAAACCCTACGCCCTCGGTTTGCGGGCCCAGCCTCCACGTGACACGAAGTTGTCTTGCCCAATGTTCCGTGGGATTCAGTAATAGAGATTTGGTGGATAAAGTATCTTGCCAACCCTAACTAGGGCAAAAAAAATTGAAATGGGGGTGCAACACGAGGACTTCCCAGGGGGTCACCCATCCTAGTACTACTCTCGCCCAAGCACGTTTAACTTTGGAGTTCTGATGGGATCCGGTGCATTAGTGCTGCTATGATCGCACCCGTCATGTTGAGGGCACAATTCCTATATGTGTTAACGGTTCACAGTCCCATCCTAGAGAGATGGCTCATTCAAAAAGCCCAATGGGCTTAACGACAACCCTTCTGCTTCAACAACGCTGCATCCTCACAAGACGTGATATCGACACGTTGTAGGGCCCTTTGATGTCCGGCGAGTTAGGTTGTCGTCCTTTTAACAGTTCACGACGTACGATCCGGGATGGAAAAACAGAGCAAAAGAGGAAAAGTGGCCTGAAACTGATGAAAACGTTCGATTTTGGGCTCCAAAAATGGGCACAGCGAGCAAGCTGGATGCCCCCGTCGTAGTGCTCTTAGAGGGCTTTGCAACAGTATGCTGTGCGCCGCGGAACTCCTTACGGATCAAAAGTTATGGCACCGAAGCGACGGAGACCTGGTCACAAACCCTACGCCCTCGGTTTACGGGCCCAGCCTCTACAAGAAGCGAAGTTGTCTTGCCCAATGTTCCGTGGGATTCAGTACTAGAGATTTGGTGGATAAAATATCTTGGCGACCCTACCAGGTCAAAAAAAATTGAAAAAGGAATGCAACACGAGGACTTCCTAGGGGTCACCCATCCTAGTACTACTCTCGCCTAAGCACGCTTAACTTCGGTGTTCTGATGGGATCCGGTGCATTAGTGCTGGTATGATCGCACCTGTCATGTTGAGGGCACAATTCCTTTATGTGTTAACTGTTCAGAGTCCTAGCTTAGAGAGATGGCCCATTCAAAAGGCCCAATGGGCTTAACGACAACCCATCCGCTTCAGCAACGCAGCATGCTTGCAAGACGTGATATCGACGCGTTGTAGGGCCCTCTGATGTCCCGCGAGTCAGGTTGTCGTCCTTTTAACAGTTCATGACGTACGATCCGGGACGGAAAAACAGAGCAAAAGAAGAAAAGTGGCCTGAAATTGATGAAAACGTTCGATTTTGCTCTCCAAAAATGGGCATAGCGAGCATGCTAGCTGCCCCCGTCGTAGAGCTCTCAGAGAGTTTTGCTACGGTATGTTGTGCGCCGCGTAACTCCTTACGGATCAAAAGTTATGGGTACCGGAGCGACGGAGACCTGGTCACAAACCATACGTGTAACACCCCGATCCCTCTCGAGACCGGGAATTCTATCAATCAATCTAATCACAACCCAAAACCAAACCCAGGGCAAAATTTTAGGGAAAACGGACAGAGTCTCCCCTGTTTCTAGGCAAAAAGCAAACCTGCGACAGCACATAAGTGGACCAATACCATGTCCAAACATTCAACCACCACAAGGCCATCCGAGACTCGGTTCTCAACAATTAAACGCAACAATTATACATACATTTCCAAGTACTAGACTATTCTAACTCTTTCTTTAAACAATGCAAACATTCTTTAAAGTTAAGCTATTCTAACTAATACATAATCTAGCTTTTCCAAATTACTTCAATAACCTAGAAAAAAACTTAAATTACATTCGTTTTCAACATTAAATACAATCAACACATGTAACATACATCTTTGCATCTTTGACAACTCAAGCTACATAGCACGCAAGACAACTCTTCAAGCATGATCTTTCACGTAATCACGAACTTTCCAGCTAACATGGCATTTCCTGAAATGTGGTGGTGAGGAGTGAGTATACACAACACGTATACTCAGTGAGGGCGAGACAGATATCGAGGTGGAGAGAAAGAAGATCGTGCATTGCAAAGAGATACAGTTAAAAAATACATTCAATAAAAAGGCATTCAATATAAACAACAATACAATAAAAAATTAAAGAAAGCATTAACACAACCAGTCAAAGCTATACCACACTTTGAAGGCTATGGTTCACTCGAGCGAGTAATGTACCGATCACAATTCCGATGACTTTAACGATGATGCGCCGGCCCAAACCATCTTATAACACTAGTTTGGAATACCCAGGAAGTATCCATCAATGCTACAACCCAAATCTCCCTGGGAGGCAACCCAAGAGAGAAAGGGAATAGGACACGGAGCTAGGGCAACTAACACTGGCAACCCAAGGCTACCCAGAGAGGCCCATCACACCGCCCTGACACTATGCAATGCAAGACTCGATACAAGGCGATAAACGAGCGATATTGAGCATTCTCAACAATTGATAAACTTTTCAATCAACAATCAACTCTAACAAGCGTAATAAGCATTAGCAAGCATAACAAGCAATAATAAGCATTAACAAGCATTCTATAGGCATAACATTAAGAAAACATACAAAATCATAAAACAACCCCGACTTTCCAAACGCTACCACTTTCAAACGAGCCATGAGTTTTGGAAACCGACTTCACCAATCCTCCTAGGTCACCATAAAGCACGTCTAAAGACCCCGAAACCCTACTTAACCCTAGAATTCAAGCAAAGCCCCGATTTCTCCCTTTGCTCGTTTGAACTACCGCTACCTCAACCGATCACCCAACCAACGTCACAACTGCACCAAAAGTGCTTCCATGACGTACCTCGACAATTCCTTCACGCAAATCGAGAAAATTCTAAACTTGATCGAAACGACCCCGACTTTCACTACACCGTTTTTCTCCGTTTTTCCATTACACAATCCAATTAAACCACACATTTAGGCATTCTAGCATATCTAGCATCTTCCTACATTAACAGAACAAGTAACAGAGCAACTTCATCAAAACGGGGGTTTACTATTCATAATTTACTATTTATTATACAATTTATATTTCAAATTCAATATTCAACCGCAAAAAATGTTAAAAAGCTATAAATTCATGTTCTACAATTGCTAGGGAACATTCTTTAAGCATCAAAACAATTAAAATAACAATATACGGATAAAACCCAAAAATCAAAGTTAATACACAAAATATTCAAATACGCAAATAAGCATGCAACCCTCACCTTAGACGCTCCTAGATGCTAGTAAACCTCGTAGGATGCCTCGGAAACCACCCCGTGCAAGCTCACGTGAAGAATCAAAGATTTTGGCTTGAAATCTTTTTTTTTTTCTTCTCTCATATTTTCGGCCCTTTCCTCACTGTTTTTCAGCTTCTTTTTTTTTATTTTGTGCTAAAATAAGCTTTTATAAGATGACAAACAAGTCAATTTGGTCAAGGCTTGGTCAACTAACTTAAACTTGGTCAAATAAGATTGTTTTATGCGTTTTAAAGCTAAAACAACTAACATAAATCCAATTCTAGTTAAATACAACTTAAAACACTAAAATTAAAACACTAAATACTAGTTTTCACTATTTGCTGAGGACTAAAAATCATTTCCTAACTATCGCTCTCGATATGCTATGCACTTTGCGTCAATAGAAGAATAACAATTAAGTCTCAAAGAATTTAAGAAAATATATCATTTTTTGAAAAGCATCATAGTTTAAAATTTACTCCGGCTCGGAGCTACTTTTCATTTAATTGAAATCCGAGCATTTAAGTGCAAGAAAAATAAAACCGATTGACACAAATATGAAAAGTAGTTGATATTCCGTTAATATGATTAGTTCAGGTATTATTCCAGTTACTTCTAAAAGAAATTTGAAAGTAAAGCTACAAATAAATGTTTAACTAAAAATAAACACAAATCTAATGCTAACATTTAAAATGTCACTTAATTAAATGCCTTTAAATGCATGCCGGGTTCGGGTTATCACATCCTTCCCCCCTTAAAATAATTGCATCCTCACAATTCTTCTTCCAATAGAACTCTGCATCCACTGAAATGCAACTCTGACCACTCTTCATTGGTTGCTGAGCAAGACACTGAATAAGAACGCTTGAATAATACCTTACTAAGAAACCCCAATAGTACTGACTGGAAACTCCAAAACAATAAGACCAAATAAAGGTTTAATTGAAAATACCATCTTGAAATCCAAATAAGAATTCCGCTGGTCAAGAATATCATAAAAGAATTCCCGGCTAAGAGTGCCGAGAAGATGCCAATAAAGACTAAAGCAAAGATACTGTAGATATTACCAATATACGAATCCTCTATAAAAGTCCAACAAGTATCAAATAAGGAAGTCAAAGGATGGCCAAAATAGATGCAGCACATATAAGACCAAGCTCCAAGACCTCTTCACCATTTGCCGAGTGCAAACTTTATACAACTTACCACCAAGGATGCCTAAAGTATTCCACAGCATACCGTAAGCAATATAAGATAATAATTCTGAACAAGATCCCAAGTGTAAGACTTCCAATAGTGCCAACAAGGAAAATACCAGTAGAATGCCCACCGAACAATGCTCCGGTAAGAATGTAACCAAGTTTGCCCAATAAGTAAATACTAAATAAATGGCCACAAAGGATCCTAGAGAATGCCATAATAGAATCCCAACTAAAAGTACCAAGAACATACCAATAAACAATCTGAAGTAGAGTCTAAACAAGAATCCCAAGTACTACTCAGGAAGACTCCAAACAAGAAATCCAGTCAATTATATTACAGAAGTTTCAAGGAAGTCTTTCAATATATAGCTCAAGAAGCATCTAAATAGGAAATCCAAAAAGTACGCCAACATATATATACTTATCAAAAGTCCATGAATGAACACCAAGCTGAATAACCAAGTAGATTCCCAAAATAATATTGCTATCGAATATTGGGTAAAATACCAAAGGAAATGCCGTGCAGGTACACCATATACTATTGAAGATTTCCAATCACGATTGCCAATAAAATATCAAGAAAGACCAGAACAAGGATATTGTAGACAATATTATGCAGCAAGTCCAATAAGAACTCCGATTGTCAAATCCACTGAGAAATGACCACAAAGAATACCAAAATAGTATGCCTCACGCAAAGCTGATCATTGTAAGTAGACTCAAATCAAAGTTCCCCATAAGAATGCGGAAAGAACACCAAAGGTTGATTAAAATCCCAACCAAGTCTTCCACAAAATGCCAATATAGAAAAACTCGATGAATGCCCAACAAGGAAATTTTAAGAAAATGCTCCAAAGAGTTATCATGTAGAACTCCAAAGAAAGTCATTTATACTAAGCATAGGAGATAATCTTAGAGGAACCCCAACAGCCAAGTCTACCAAGAAGTGCCAACAGAAGTTCCAAAGAATACCCAATAAGGAAGCCAAAGAATGCTACCAAGAGCCATCATACCGAAACCCCAAAGAAAGTTATCTTTTTATGATTGCCAACCACGAAGAAAAGTCTTAGAAGTATGCCAACAACTGAGCTCCAAAAGACAAACACCAACTCCCAAATAAAGGCTAGTTAAATGCCATTCATTTCCTGCCAATCCATACACCTTGAAAGGCCAACTGTGAACCACTTTCTTCAGGGGAGGAAGAAGTCTTCCTTACCATTTCCACGGGACACGTATGAATGCCAAGATATCATATTTATACACATGCCTTAAACTATTATGCAAGCAAGTTTATAAGAGATTTTACAAAACCATTTAATCATCAAAGTCATTCAAACATGACAATCGATTCAAGCACAACATAATCAATTCAAATCACGGCATAATCAATTCAAGACATTCTATACACACATTACAAGTAATACTTCAAGCAAATAACAATTCACGAGGTCGATTCAATTCACAATGCCGATTCAATAGGTCAATTCAATGCACAACTAGACACTTCAATTCACTTAGCACACAATTAACAAATAACACATAACTATATCACATATGAGCACACATTCAGGTCAAGACACACAATCTCACATACAAGCATACACTTTCAAGACACACTTAACAAGCACACATTCAAGGATCACTACCTACCAGACCGAGGACCCTGTCCCGGCTTATGAACTAGACAAGCTCTGATACCACCCGTAACACCCCGATCCCTCTCGAGACCGGGAATTCTATCAATCAATCTAATCACAACCCAAAACCAAACCCAGGGCAAAATTTTAGGGAAAACGGACAGAGTCTCCCCTATTTCTAGGCAAAAAGCAAACCTGTGATAGCACATAAGTGGACCAATACCATGTCCAAACATTCAACCACCACAAGGCCATCCGAGCCTCGGTTCTCAACAATTAAACACAGCAATTATACATACATTTCCAAGTACTAGACTATTCTAACTCTTTCTTTAAACAATACAAACATTCTTTAAAGTTAAGCTATTCTAACTAATACATAATCTAGCTTTTCCAAATTACTTCAATCACCTAGAAAAAAACTTAAATTATATTCCTTTTCAACATTAAATACAATCAACACATGAAACATACATCTTTGCATCTTTGACAACTCAAGCTACATAGCACGAAAGATAACTCTTCAAGCATGATCTTTCACGTAATCACGAACTTTCCAGCTAACATGGCATTTCCTGAAATGTGGTGGTGAGGAGTGAGTATACACAACACGTATACTCAGTGAGGGCGAGACAGATATCGAGGTGGAGAGAAAGAAGATCGTACAATGCAAAGAGATACAGTTAAGCAATACATTCAATAAGAAGGCATTCAATATAAACAACAATACAATAAACAATTAAAGAAAGCATTAACACAACCAGTCAAAGTTATACCACACTTTGAAGGCTATGGTTCACTCGAGCGAGTAATGTACCGATCACGATTTCGATGACTTTAACGATGACGCGCCGGCCCAAACCACCTTATAACACCAGTTTGGAATACCCCGGAAGTATCCATCAATGCTATGACCCAAATCTCCCTGGGAGGCAACCCAAGCGAGAAAGGGAATAGGACACGGAGCTAGGGCAACTAACACTGGCAACCCAAGGCTACCCAGAGAGGCCCATCACACCGCCCTGACACTATGCAATGCAAGTCTCGATATAAGGCGATAAACGAGCGATATCGAGCATTCTCAACAATTGATAAACATTTCAATCAACAATCAACTCTAACAAGCGTAATAAGCATTAGCAAGCATTAACAGGCATTAGCAAGCATAACAAGCAATAATAAGCATTCTATAGGCATAACATTAGAAAACATACAAAATCACAAAACAACCCCGACTTTCCAAACGCTACCACTTTCAAACGAGCCACGAGTTTTGGAAACCGACTTCACCAATCCTCCTAGGTCACCATAAGGCACGTCTAAAGACCCCGAAAGCCTACTTAACCCTGGAATTCAAGCAAAGCCCCGATTTCCCCCTTTGCTCATTTGAACTACCGCTACCTCAACCGATCACCCAACCAACGTCACAACTGCACCAAAAGTGCTTCCATGACGTACCTCGACAATGCCTTCATGCAAATCAAGAAAATTCTAAACTTGACCGAAACGACCCCGACTTTCACTACGCCGTTTTTCTCCGTTTTTCCATTACACAATCCAATTAAACCACACATTTAGGCATTCTACCATATCTAGCATCTTCCTACATCAACAGAACAAGTAACGGAGTAACTTCATCGAAATGGGGGTTTACTATTCATAATTTACTATTCATTATACAATATATATTTCAATTTCAATATTCAACCGTAGAAAATGTTAAAAAGCTATAAATACATGTTCTACAATTGCTAGGGAACGTTCTTTAAGCCTGAAAATAATTAAAATAACAATATACGGATAAAACCCAAAAATCAAAGTTAATACACAAAATATTCAAATGTGCAAATAAGCATGAAACCCTCACCTTAGACGCTCCTAGACGCTAGGAAAACCTCATAGGATGCCTCGGAAACCACCCCGTGCAAGCTCACGCGAAGAATCGAAGATTTTGGCTTGAAATCTTTTTTTTTCTTCTCTCATATTTTCGGCCCTTTCCTCACTGTTTTTCAGCTTCTTTTTTATTTTGTGCTAAAATAATCTTTTATAAGATGACAAACAAGTCAATTTGGTCAAGGCTTGGTCAACTAACTTAAACTTGGTCAAATAAGCTTGTTTTATGCGTTTTAAAGCTAAAACAACTAACATAAATCCAATTCTAGTTAAATACAACTCAAAACACTAAAATTAAAACACTAAATACTAGTTTTCACTATTTGCTGACGACTAAAAATCATTTCCTAACTATCGCTCTCGATATGCTATGCACTTTGCGTCAATAGAAGAATAACAATTAAGTCTCAAAGAATTTAAGAAAATATATCATTTTTTGAAAAGCATCATGGTTTAAAATTTACTCCGGCTCGGAGCTACTTTTTATTTTATTGAAATCCGAGCATTAAAGTGCAAGAAAAATAAAACCGATTGACACAAATATGAAAAGTAGTTGATATTCCGTTAATATGATTAGCTCAGGTATTATT
Source organism: Ehretia macrophylla (assembly GCA_037974665.1). Taxonomy (NCBI): domain Eukaryota; kingdom Viridiplantae; phylum Streptophyta; class Magnoliopsida; order Boraginales; family Ehretiaceae; genus Ehretia; species Ehretia macrophylla. The sequence goes on from CM075780.1 coordinate 7,616,553, forward strand.
CTAGTTACTTCTAAAAGAAATTTGAAAGTAAAGCTACAATTAATGTTTAACTAAAAATAAACACAAATCAAATGCTAACATTTAAAATGTCACTTAATTAAATGCAATTAAATGCCTTTAAATGCATGCCGGGTTCGGGTTATCACACTACGCCCTCGGTTTGCGAGCCCAACCTCTACGTTAAATGAAGTTGTCTTGCCCAATGTTCCGTGGGATTCAGTAATAGAGATTTGGTGGATAAAGTATCTTGGCAACCCTAACTAGGACAAAAAAAATTGAAAAGGGGGTGCAACACGAGGACTTCCAATGGGGTCACCCATTCTAGCACTATTCTCGCCCAAGCACGCTTAACTTCAGAGTTCTGATGGAATCCGGTGCATTAGTGCTGCTATGATCGCACCCATCATGTTGAGGGCACAATTCCTATATGTGTTAACGGTTCACAGTCCCAGCCTAGAGAGATGGCCCATTCAAAAAGCCCAATAGGCTTAACGACAACCCATCTGCTTCAACAACGTAGCAAACTCTCAAGACGTGATATCGACACGTTGTACGGCCCTTTGATGTCCCGCGAGTCAGGTTGTAGTCCTTTTAACAGTTCACGACGTACGATCCGGGATGGAAAAACAGAGCAAAAGAAGAAAAGTGGCCTGAAACTGATGAAAACGTTCGATTTTGGGCACCAAAAAGGGCACAGCGAGCAAGCTAGCTGCCCCCGTCGTAGAGCTCTCAGAGATCTTTGCAACGGTATGCTGTGCGCCGCGTAACTCCTTACGGATCAAAAGTTATGGGTACCGGAGCGACGGAGACCTAGTCACAAACCCTACGCCCACAGTTTGCGGGCCTAACCTCTACAAGAAGCGAAGTTGTCTTGCCCAATGTTCCGTGGGATTCAGTAATAGAGATTTGGTGGATAAAGTATCTTGGCAACCCTAACCAGGGCAAAAAAAATTGAAAAGGGGGTGCAACACGAGGACTTCCCAAGGGGTCACCCATCCTAGTACTACTCTCGCCGAAGCACGCTTCACTTCGGAGTTCTGATGGGATCCAGTGCATTAGTGCTGGTATGATCGCACCCGTCATGTTGAGGGCACAATTTCTTTATGTGTTAACTGTTCAGAGTCCCAGCTTAGAGAGATGGCCCATTCAAAAGGCCAAATGGGCTTAACGACAACCCATCCCCTACAACAACGCAGCATGCTTGCAAGACGTGATATTGACACATTGTAGGTCCCTCTGATGTCCCGCGAGTCTGGTTGTCGTCCTTTTAACAGTTCACGACGTACGATCCGAGACAAAAAAACAGAGCAAAAGAAGAAAAGTGGCCTGAAACTAATTAAAACGTTCGATTTTGTGCTCCAAAAATGGGCACTGCGAGCAAGCTGGCTACCCCCGTCGTAGAGCTCTCAGAGAGCTTTGCAACGGTATGTTGTGCGCCGCGTAACTCCTTACGAATCAAAAGTTGTAGGCACCGGAGCGACGGAGACCTGGTCACAAGCCCTACGCCCTCGGTTTTCGGGCCCAGCCTCTACGTGAAGCGAATTTGTCTTGCCCAATGTTCCGTGGGATTCAGTAATAGAGATTTGGTGGAAAACATATCTTGGGAACTCTAACCAGGGCAAAAAAAAATGAAAATGGGGTGTAACACGAGGACTTCCCAGGGGGTCACCCATCCAAGTACTACTCTCACCCAAGCACGGTTAACTTCGGAGTTCTGATGGGATCCTGTGCATTAGTGCTGGTATGATCGCACCCGTCATGTTGAGGGCACAATTCCTATACGTGTTAACGGTTAACAGTCCCAGCTTAGAGAGATGGCCCATTCAAAAGGCCCAATGGGCTTAATGACAACCCATTTGCTTCAACAACGCAGCATGCATGCAAGACGTAATAACGACACATTGTACGGCCCTCTAATGTCCCGCAAGTCAGATTGTCGTCCTTTTAATGTTCACGACGTACGATCCGGGACGGAAAAATAGAGCAAAAGAAGAAAAGTGGCCTAAAACTGATGAAAACATTTGATTTTGTGCTCCAAAAACGGGCATAGTGAGCAAGCTGGCAACCCCCGTCGTAGAGCTCTTAGAGAGCTTTGCAACGGCATGCTGTGCGTCGCGTTACTCCTTACGGATCAAAAGTTATGGGCACTAGAGCGACGGAGACCTGGTCATAAACCCTACGCCCTCGGTTTGCGGGCCCAGCCTCTACAAGAAGTGAAGTTGTCTTGCCCAATGTTCCGTGGGATTCAGTAATAGAGATTTGGTGGATAAAGTATCTTGGCAACACTAACCAGGGCAAAAAAAATTGAAAAGGGGGTGCAACATGAGGACTTCCCAGGTGGTCACCCATCCTATTACTACTATCGCCCAAGCACGGTTAACTTCGGAGTTCTGATGAGATCCAGTGCATTAGTGCTAGTATGATCACACCCGTCATGTTGAGGGCACAATTCATTTATGTGTTAACTGTTTAGAGTCCCAGCTTAGAGTTACGGCCCATTCAAAAGGCCGAATGGGCTTAACGACAACCCATCCGCTTCAACAACGCATCATGCTTACAAGACGTGATATCGACACGTTGTAGGGCCTTCTGATGTCCCGCGAGTCAGGTTGTCGTCCTTTTAACAGTTCACGACGTACGATCCGGGACGAAAAAACAGAGCAAAAGAAGAAAAGTGGCCAGAAACTGATGAAAATGATCGATTTTGGACTCCATAAATGGGCACAGCGAGCATGCTAGCTGCCCCCATCGTAGAGCTCTCAAAGAGCTTTGCAACGGTATGGTGTGCGCCGCGGAACTCCTTACGGATGAAAAGTTATGGGCATAGGAGCGACGGAGACCTTGTCACAAGCCCTACGCCCTCGGTTTGCGGGTCTAGCCTCTACGTGAAGCGAAGTTGTCTTGCCCAATGTTTCGTGGGATTCAGTAATAGAGATTTGGTTGATAAAGTATCTTGGCAACCCTAACTAGGGCAAAAAAAATTGAAAAAGGGGTGCAACACGAGGATTTCCCATGGGGTCACCCATCCTAGTACTACTCTCGCCCAAGCACGCTTAACTTCAGAGTTCTGATGGGATCCTGTGCATTAGTGCTGGTATGATCGCACGCGTCATGTTGAGGGCACAATTCCTTTATGTGTTAACTGTTCAGAGTCCCAACTTAGAGAGATTGCCCATTCAAAAGGCCCAATGGGCTTAACGACAACCCATCCGCTTCAACAACGCAGCATGCTTGCATGACGTGATATCGACGCGTTGTAGGGTGCTCTGATGTCCCGCGAGTCAGGTTGTTGTCCTTTTAACTGTTCACGACATACGATCCGGGATGGAAAAAACAGAGAAAAAGAAGAAAAGTGGCCTGAAACTAAAGAAAATGTTCGATTTTGGACTCCAGAAAAGGGCATAGCGAGTATGCTGGCTGCCCCCATCGTAGAGCTCTCAGAGAGCTTTGCAACAGTATGCTGTGCGCCACGTAACTCCTTACGGATCAAAAGTTATGGGCATTGGAGCGACGGAGACCTTGTCACAAGCCCTACGCCCTCGGTTTGCGGGCCTAGCCTCTATGTGAAGCGAAGTTGTCTTGCCCAATGTTCCGTGGGATTCAGTAATAGAGATTTGGTGGATAAATTATCTTGGCAACTCAAACCAGGCCAAAAAAAATTGAAAAGGGGGTGCAACACGAGGATTTCCCAAGGGGTCACCCATCCTAGTACTACTCTCGCCCAAGCACACTTAACTTCGGAGTTCTGATGGGATCCGGTGCATTAGTGCTGGTATGATCGCACGCGTCATGTTGAGGGCACAATTCCTTTATGTGTTAACTGTTCAGAGTCCCAACTTAGAGAGATGGCCCATTCAAAAGACCCAATGGGCTTAACGACAACCCATCCGCTTCAACAACGTAGCATGCTTGCAAGACGTGATATCGACACGTTGTAGGGCCCTCTGATGTCCCGCGAGTCAGGTTGTCGTCCTTTTAACTGTTCATGACGTACGATCCGGGACGGAAAAAACGGAGCAAAAAATGAAAAGTCCCCTGAAACTGATGAAAATGATCGATTTTGGGCAGCAAAAACGGGCCAACAAGCATACTTACTGCCCCAGTCGTAGAGCTCTCAGAGAGCTTTGCAACGATTTTCTGTGCGGCGCGTAACTTCTTACGGATCAAAAGTTATGGGCACCAGAGCGACGTAGACCTGGTCACAAACCCTACGCCCTCGGTTTGCGGGCCCAGCCTCTACAAGAAGCGAAGTTGTCTTGCCCAATGTTACGTGGGATTCAGTAATAGAGATTTGGTGGATAAAGTATCTTGGCAACCCTAACCAGGGCAAAAAAAATTAAAAAGGGGGTGCAATAGGAGGACTTCCCAGGTGGTCACCCATCCTAGTACTACTCTCGCCCAAGCACGGTTAACTTCGGAGTTCTGATGAGATCCGGTGCATTAGTGCTGGTTTGAACACACCCGTCATGTTGAGCGCACAATTCTTTTATGTGTTAACTGTTCAGAGTCCCAGCTTAGAGTGATGGCCCATTCAAAAGGCCCAATGGGCTTAACGACAACCCATCTGCTTCAACAACGCTGCATGCTTGCAAGACGTGATATCGACACATTGTAGGGTACTCTGATGTCCCACGAGTCAGGTTGTCGTCCTTTTAACAGTTCACGACGTACGATACGGGACGGAAAAATAGAGCAAAAGAAGAAAAGTGGCCTGAAACTGATGAAAATGTTAAATTTTGGTCTCCAAAAATGGGTACAGTGAGCATGCTTTCTACCCCCGTCGTAGAGCTCTCAGAGAGCTTTGAAACGGTATGTTGTGCGCCGCGTAACTCCTTACGGATCAAAAGTAATGGGCCCTGGAGCGACAGAGACCTTGTCATAAGCCCTACGCCCTCAGTTTGCAGGCCCAGCCTCTACATGAAGCGAAGTTGTCCTGCCCAATGTTCCGTGGGATTCAGTAATAGAGATTTGGTGGATAAAGTATCTTGGCAACCCTAACTAGGGCAAAAAAAATTGAAAAGGGGGTGCAACACGAGGACTTCCCAGGGGGTCACCCATCCTAGTACTACTCTCGCCCAAGCACGCTTACCTTCGGAGTTCTTATGGGATCCGGTGCATTAGTGCTGGTATGATCGCACGCGTCATGTTGAGGGCACAATTCCTTTATGTGTTAACTGTTCTGAGTCCCAACTTAGATAGATGGCCCATTCAATAGGCCCAATGGGCTTAACGACAACCCATCCGCTTCAACAACGCAGCATGCTTGCAAGACGTGATATCGACATGTTGTAGGGCCCTCCGATGTCCCGCGAGTCAGGTTTTTGTCCTTTTAACTATTCATGATGTACGATTCGGGACGGAAAAAACAGAGCAAAAGTAGAAAAGTGGCCTGAAATAAATGAAAATGTTCGATTTTGGGCTCCAAATAGAGCCACAGCGAGCATGCTAGCTGCCCCTGTCGTAGAGCTCTCAGAGAGCTTTGCAACGGTATGCTGTGCGCCGCGTAACTCCTTACGGATCAAAAGTTATAGGCACTGGAGCGACGGAGACCTTGTCATAAGCCCTAAGCCCTCGGTTTGTGGGCCCAGCCTCTACGTGAAGCGAAGTTGTCATGCCCAATGTTCCGTGGGATTCAGTAATAGAGATTTGGTGGATAAAGTATCTTGGCAACACTAACTAGGGCAAAAAAAATTGAAAAGGGGGTGCAACACGAGGACTTCACAGGGGGTCACCCATCCTAGTACTACTCTCGCCCAAGCACGCTTACCTTCGGAATTCTTATGGGATCCGGTGCATTAGTGCTGGTATGATCGCACGCGTCATGTTGAGGGCACAATTCCTTTATGTGTTAACTGTTCTATGTCCCAACTTAGATAGATGCCCATTCAATAGGCCCAATGGGCTTAACGACAACCCATCCGCTTCAACAACACAGCATGCTTGCAAGACGTGATATCGACATGTTGTAGGGCCCTCCGATGTCCCGCGAGTCAGGTTGTTGTCCTTTTAACAGTTCACGACGTACGATTCGGGACGGAAAAAACAGAGCAAAAGAAGAAAAGTGGCCTGAAACTGATGAAAATGTTCGATTTTGGGCTCCAAAAAGGGGAACAGCGAGCATGCTGGCTGCCCCTGTCGTAGAGCTCTCAGAGAGCTTTGAAACGGTATGCTGTACGCCGCGTAACTCCTTACGGATTAAAAGTTATGGGAACTGGAGCGACGGAGACCTTGTCACAAGCCCTACGCCCTCGGTTTGCGGGCCCAACCCTTACGTGAAGCAAAGTTGCCTTGCCTAATGTTCCGTGGGATTCAGTAATAGAGATTTGGTGGATAAAGTATCTTGGCAACTCAAAAAAATTGAAAAGGGGGTGCAACACGAGGACTTCCCAGGGGGTCACCCATCCTAGTACTAATCTCGCCCAAGCACGCTTAACTTCGGAGTTCTGATGGGATCTGGTGCATTAGTGCTGGTATGATCGCACTCGTCATGTTGAGGGCACAATTCCTTTATGTATTAACTGTTCAGAGTCCCAACTTAGAGGGATGGCCCATTCAAAAGGCCCAATGGGCATAATGATAACCCATCCGCTTTAACAACGCTGCATGCTTGCAAGACGTGATATCGACACGTTGTAGGGCCCTCTGATGTCCCGCGAGTCAGGTTGTCGTCCTTTTAACTGTTCACGACGTACGATCCGGGACGGAAAAACAGAGCAAAAGAAGAAAAGTGGTTTGAAACTAATGAAAATGTTCGATTTTGGGCTCCAAAATGGGGCACAGCGAGCATGCTGGCTGCCCACGTCGTAGAGCTCTCAAAGAGCTTTGCAACGGTATGTTTACGCCGCGTAACTCCTTACGGATCAAAAGTTATGGGCACCGAATTGACGAAGACCTAGTCACAAACCCTACGCCCTCGGTTTGCGGGCCCAGCCTCTACGTGAAGCGAAGTTGTCTTGCCCAATGTTACGTGGGATTCAGTAATAGAGATTTGGTGGATAAAGTATCTTGGCAACCCTAACCAGGGCAAAAAAAATTGAAAAGGGTGTGCAACACGAGGACTTCCCAGGGGGTCACCCATCCTAGTACTACTCTCACCCAAGCACGCTAAACATCAGAGTTCTGATGGGATCCGGTGCATTAGTGCTGGTATGATCGCACCCGTCATGTTGAGGGCACAATTCCTTAATGTGTTAACTGTTCAGAGTCCCAGCTTAGAGAGATGGCCCATTCAAAAGGCCCAATGGGCTTAAGGACAACCCATCCCCTTCAACAATGCAGTATGCTTGCAAGACGTGATATCGACACGTTGTGGGGCCCTCTGATATCCCGCGAGTCAGGTTGTCGTCCTTTAAACAGTTCACGACGTACGATCCAGGACGAAAAAAAAGGGCAAAAGAAGAAAAGTGGCTTAAAACTGATGAAAACGTACGATTTTGGGCTCCAAAAGGGGTACATCGAGCAAGCTGGCTATCCCCGTCCTAGAGCTCTCAGAGAGCTTTGCATCGGTATGCTGTGGGCCACGTAACTCCTTACGGATCAAAAGTTATGGGCACTGGAGCGACGGAGACCTGGTCACAAACCCTACGCCCACGGTTTGCGGGCGCAGCTTCTACAAGAAGCGAAGTTGTCTTGCCCAATGTTCCGTAGGATTCAGTAATAGAGATTTGGTGGATAAAGTATCTTGGCAACCCTAACCAGGGCAAAAAAAATTTCTAAAGGGGGTGCAACACGAGGACTTCCCAGGGGGTCACCCATCCTAGTACTACTCTCGCCAAGCACGCTTAACTTCGGAGTTCTAATGCGATCCGATGCATTATTGATGGTATGATCGCACCCATCATGTTGAGGGCACAATTCCTATATGTGTTAATGGTTCACAGTTGCAGCCTAGTGAGATGGCCCATTGAAAAGGCCTAATGGGCTTAACGACAGCCCATCCACTTCAACAATGCAGCATCCTCGCAAGACGTGATATCAACACGTTGTAGGGACCTCTGATGTCCCGCGAGTCAGGTTGTCGTCCTTTTAACAGTTCACGACGTACGATCCGGGATGGAAAAACAGAGCAAAAGAATAAAGGTGGCCTGACACTGACGAAAACGTTCAATTTTGACCTCAAAAATTGGGCACAGCGAGCAAGCTGGCTGCACCCGTCGTAGAGCTCTCAAAGAGCTTTGCAACGGTATGCTATGCGCTGCGTAACTCCTTACGGATCAAAAGTTATGGGCACCGGAGCGACGGAGACCTGGTCACAAACTCTACGCACTCGATTTGCGGGCCCAGCATCTACGTGAAGCGAAGTCGTCTTGCCCAATGTTCCGTGGGATTCAGTAATAGAGATTTGGTGGATAAAGTATCTTGGCAACCCTAACCAGGGCAAAAAAAATTTAAAAGGGGGTGCAACACGAGGACTTCCCAAGGGGTCACCCATCCTAGTACTACTCTTGCCCAAGCACGCTTAACTTCGGAGTTTTGGTGGGATCCGATGCATTAGTGCTGGTATGATTGCACCCGTCATGTTGAGGGCACAATTCCTTTATGTGTTAACTATTCACAGTCCCAGCCTAGAGAGATGGCCCATTCAAAAGTCCCAATGAGCTTAACCACAATCCATCTGCTTCAACAACGCAGCATGCTTGCAAGACGTGATATCGACACGTTGTAGGGCCCTCTGATGACCAGCGAGTCAGGTTGTCATCCTTTTAACAATTCACGACGTACGATACGGGACGGAAAAACAGAGCAAAAGAATATAAGTGGCCTGAAAATGAGAAAATGTTCGATTTTAGGCTCCAAAAACGGGCACAGCAATCATGCTGGCTGCCCCCGTCGTAGAGCTCTCAGAGAGCTTTGCAACGGTATGTTGTGCGATGCGTAACTCCTTACGGATCAAAAGTTATGGGCACCGGAGCGACGGAGACCTGGTCACAAACCCTATGCCCTCGGTTTGCGGGCCCAGCCTCTACGTGAAGCGAAATTGTCTTGCCCAATTTTCCATGGGATTCAGTAATAGAGATTTGGTGGATAAAGTATCCTGGCAACCCTAACCAGGGCAAAAAAAATTGAAATGGGGGTGCAACATGAGGACTTCCCAAGGGGTCACCCATCCTAGTACTACTCTTGCCCAAGCACGCTTAACCTCGGAGTTCTGATGGGATCCGGTGCATTAGTGCTGGTATGATCGCACCCATCATGTTGAGGGCACAATTCCTTTATGTGTTAACTGTTCAGAGTCCTAGCTTAGAGAGATGGCCCATTCAAAAGGCCCAATGGGCTTAACGACAACCCATCCGCTTCAACAACGCAGCATGCGTGCAAGACATGATATCGACTCGTTGTAGGGCCCACTGATGTCCCGTGAGTCAAGTTGTCGTCCTTTTAATAGTTCACGACGTACGATCCGGGACGGAAAAGTAGATCAAATAAAGAAAAGTGGCCTGAATCTGAAGAAAATGTTCGATTTGGGGCTCCAACAAGGGGCACAACGCGCATGCTGCTGCCCCCGTCGTAGAGCACTCAGAGAGCTTTGTAACGGTATGTTGTGCGCCGCGTAACTCATTACGGATCAAAAGTTATGGGCACCGGAGCGATAGAGACCTTGTCACAAACCCTACGCCCTCGGTTTGCGGGCCTAGCCTCTACGTGAAACGAAGTTGTCTTGCCCAGTGTTCTGTGGGATTCAGTAATAGAGATTTGGTGGATAAAGTATCTTGGCAACCCTAAGCAGGGCAAAAAAAATTGAAAAGGGGGTGCAACACGAGGACTTCCCAGGGGGTCACCCATCCTAGTACTACTCTCGCCCAAGCATGCTTAACTTCGGAGTTAGGATGCGATCCGGTGCATTAGTGCTGATATGATCGCACCCGTCATGTTGAAGGCATAATTCCTATATGTGTTAACGGTTTACAGTCCCAGCCTAGAGAGATGGCCCATTCAAAAAGCCCAATGGGCTTAACGAAAACCCATCCACTTCAACAACGCAGCATCCTCGCAAGATGTGATATCGACACGTTGTAGGGCCCTTTGATGTCCCGCGAGTCAGGTTGTCGTCCTTTTAACAGTTCACGACGTACGATCCGGGATGGAAAAACAGAGCAAAAGAAGAAAAGTGGCCTGAAACTGATGAAAACGTTCGATTTTGGGCTCCAAAAAGGGCACAGCGAGTAAGCTGGCTGCCCCCGTCGTAGAGCTCTCAAAGTGCTTTGCAACGGTATGTTGTGCGCCGCGTAACTCCTTACGGATCAAAAGTTATGGGCACCGGAGCGACGGTGACCTGGTCGCAAACCCTACGCCTTCGGTTTGCGGGCCCAGCCTCTACAAGAAGCAAAGTTGTCTTGCCCAATGTTCCATGGGATTTAGTAATAGAGATTTGGTGGATAAAGTATCTTAGCAACCCTAACCAGGGCAAAAAAAGTTGAAAAGGGGGTGCAACACGAGGACTTCCCAGGGGGTCACCCATCCTAGTACTACTCTCGCCCAAGCACGCTTAACTTCGGAGTTCTGATGGGATCCTGTGCATTAGTGCTGGTATGATCGCACCCGTCATGTTGAGGGCACAATTCCTTTATGTGTTAACTGTTCAGAGTCCTAGCTTAGATAGATGGCCCATTCAAAAGGCCCAATGGGCTTAACGACAACCCATCGGCTTCAACAACGCAGCATGCTTGCAAGACGTGATATCGACACGTTGTAGGGCCCTCTAATGTCCAGCGAGTCAGGTTGTCGTCCTTTTAACAGTTCACGACGTACGATCCGGGATGGAAAAACAAAGCAAAAGAAGAAAAGTGGCTTGAAACTGATGAAAACGTTCAATTTTGGGCTCCAAAAAGGGTACATCAAGTATGATAGCTGCCCCCGTCGTAGAGTTATCAGAGAGCTTTGCAACGGTATGCTGTGCGCCGCGTAACTCTTTACGGATCAAAAGTTATGGGCACCGGAGCAACGGAGACCTGGTGACAAACCCTACGCCCTCGGTTTGTGGGCCCAGCCTCTACATGAAGTGAATTGTCTTGCCTAATGTTCCGTGGGATTTAGTAATAGAGATTTGGTGGATAAAGTATCTTGGCAACCCAAACCAGGGAAAAAAAAATTGAAAAGAGGGTGCAACACGAGGACTTCCCAGGGGGTCACCCACCCTAGTACTACTCTCGCCCAAGCACGCTTAACTTCGGAGTTCTGATGGGATCCAGTGCATTAGTGCTGGTAAGATCGCACCCGTCATGTTGAGGGCACAATTCCTTTAAGTGTTAACTGTTCACAGTCCCAGCCTAGAGAGATGGCCCATTCAAAAGGCCCAATGGGCTTAACGATAACCCATCCGCTTCAACAACGCAGCATGCTTGCAAGACGTGATATCGACACGTTGTAGGGCCCTCTGATGTCCCGCGAGTCAGGTTGTCATTCTTTTAACAGTTCACGACGTACGATCCGGGACGGAAAAATAGAGCAAAAGAAGAAAAGTGGCATAAACTGATGAACACGTTCAATTATGGGATCCAAAAAGGGGCACAACGAGCATGCTGCTGCCCCCATCGTATAGCTCTCAGAGAGCTTTGTAACGGTATGCTGTGCGCCGCGTAACTCCTTACGGATCAAAAGTTATGGGCACCGAAGCGACGGAGACCTGGTCACATACCCTACGCCCTCGGTTTGCGGGCCCAGCATCTACGTGAAGCGAAGTTGTCTTGCCCAATGTTCCGTGGGATTCAGTAATAGAGATTTGGTGGATAAAGTATCTTGGCAACCCTAACCAGGGCAAAAAAAATTGAAAAGGTGGTACAACACGAGGACTTCCCAATGGGTCACCTATGCTAGTACTACTCTCGCCCAAGCACGCTTAACTTTGGAGTTCTGGTGGGATCCGGTGCATTAGTGCTGGTATGATCGCACCCGTTATGTTGAGGGCACTATTCCTTTATGTGTTAACTGTTCACAGTTCCAGCCTAGAGAGATGGCCCATTCAAATGGCCCAATGAGCTTAACGACAACCCATCTGCTTCAACAACGCAGCATGCTTGCAAAACGTGATATCGATACGTTGTAGCGCACTCTGATGACCCGCGAGTCAGGTTGTCGTCCTTTTAACAATTCACGACGTACGATCCGGGACGGAAAAACAGAGCAAAAGAAGAAAAGTGGCCTGAAACTGATGAAAACGTTCGATTTTGGGCTCCCAAAAGGGCACAACAAGCATGCTGGCTGCCCCCGTCGTAGATCTCTCAAAGTGCTTTGCAACGGTATGTTGTGCTCCGCGTAACTCCTTACGGATCAAAAGTTATGGGCACCAGAGCAACGGAGACCTGGTCACAAACCCTATGCCCTCGGTTTACGGGCCCAGCCTCTACGTGAAGCGAAGTTGTCTTGCCCAATGTTCCGTGGGATTCAGTAATAGAGATTTGGTGGATAAAGTATCCTGGCAACCCTAACTAGGGCAAAAAAAATTGAAAAGCGGGTGCAACACGACGACTTCCCAGGTGGTCACCCATCCTAGTACTACTCTCGCCCAAGCACCCTTAACCTCGGAGTTCTGATGGGATCCGGTGCATTAGTACTGGTATGATCGCACCCGTCATGTTGAGGGCACAATTCCTTTATGTGTTAACTGTTCACAGTCCCAGCCTATAGAGATGGCTAATTCAAATGGCCCAATGGGCTTAACGACAACCCATCCGCTTCAACAACGCATCATGCTTGCAAGACGTGATATCGACACGTTGTAGGGCCCTTTGATGTCCCGCGAGTCAGGTTGTCGTCCTTTTAACAGTTCACAACGTACGATCCGGGACGGAAAAACATAGCAAAAGAAGAAAAGTGGCCTGAAACTGATGAAAACGTTCGATTTTGGGCTCCCAAAAGGGCACAACAAGCAAGCTAGCTGCTCCCGTCGTAGAGCTCTCAGAGAGCTTTGCAACGGTATGCTGTGCGCCGCGTAACTCTTTACGGATCAAAAGTTATGGGCACCGGTGCGACGGAGACCTAGTCACAAACCCTACGCCCTAGGTTTGCGGGCCCAGCCTCTACGTGAAACGAAGTTGTCTTGCCCAATGTTCCGTGGGATTCAGTAATAGAGATTTGGTGGATAAAGTATCTTGGCAACCCTAACCAGGGCAAAAAAATTTGAAAAGGGGGTGCAACTCGAGGATTTCCCAGGGAGTCACCCATCCTAGTACTACTCTCGCCCAAGCACGCTTAACTTCGGAGTTTTGATGGGATCCGGTGCATTAGTGCTGGTATGATCGCTCCTGTGAGGCCCGACCCCGAATAACGTGCCTTACCTCGATTTGCGTGCCTTAGACCTAGAACCATATGACTTACCTTGGATTATGTGCCTTGTCTTGGTTTTCGTGCATGCCTCATTATACGTGCCTTAATCTAGAATTGTGTGCCCTAATCCTCGATATACATGCGATACCTAGATAAACGTGCCATGACCTTAATTTGCGTGCGAGACCTTGATTTGCGTGTGTCTCTTCGTTTCGTGTGCATTAACCTTGAACTGCGTGCTTTAACCTAGGTTTAAGAGTCGTGTCTTGAATTACGTGAATTGCATTGAATTACGTGCCTTATTCTGGTCTACGTTCATTCACCTAGGGTTGTGTGTGTTAGCATTAGAATCCGTGCACTTATCTTGAAGTATGTGCCTTAGTCTTGAAATACGTGTTGTACCTCGTAGTTCGTGTGTGACACCCCGATCCCTCTCGAGACCGGGAGTTCTATCAATCAAACTAATCACAACCAAACCAAACCCGAGCAAAATTTTCAGAAAAAACGGACGGAGTCTCCCCTGTTTATAGGCGAAATGCAAAACCTGTAATAGCATATAAATGGACCACCACCGTGTCCAACCATACAAAACTTCCTCAAGGCCATCCGAGCCTCGGTTCTCAACAATTTAAACTCAGCAAGTATACATACATTTCCAATTTAAAAACTAACCTATCTTTTCATTTTGACAAGTACATTCAATTTAGGCAATTAAACCATACAAAGCTACTGCATAAAATAAACTATCATGCCATTCTAATTCTTTTCCTTTGGACATTACAGCCATGCATTGAAGTTAAGCTACATTAACTATATACATAATCTAACTTATCAAACCATTCCAACTACATAGCTAGATTTATATTACATTTCTTTTAACAATAATTACATACAACATAAAAGCATACAACTTGACAACTTTGACAACTCAAGTTACATAGGCACTCAAGACAACTCTTCAAGCACGGACTTTCACGAAATCACGAACTTTCCAGCTAACAGGGCATTTCCTGAAATGTGGTGGTGAGGAGTGAGTATACACAACACGTATACTCAGTGAGGGCGAGACAGATATCGAATTGGAGAGAAAGAAGATCGTGCAATGCAAATAAGTACAGTTAAGCAATACAATCAATAAAAGGCATTCAATATAAACAACAATACAATTAAACAACTAAAGAAAGCATTAACACAACCAATCAAAGCTATACCACACTTTGAAGGCTATGGTTCACTCGAGCAAGTAATGTACCGATCACGATTCGATGACTTTAACGATGACGCGCCGGCCCAAACCACCTTATAACACCAGTTTGGAATACCCCGGGAGTAACCATCAATTCTACGACCCAAATCTCCCTGGGAGGCAACCCAAGCGAGAAAGGGAATAGCAGCGGAGCTAGAGCAACCAACACTGGTAACCTGAGGCTACCCAGAGAGGCCCATCACTCACGCGCGAGACACTATGCAATGCAAGACTCGATACAAGGCGATGAGCAAGCGATATCAAGCATTCTCAACAATTGATAAACATTTCAATCAATAATCAACTCTAACAAGCGTAATAAGCATTAACAAGCATTTACAATCAAACAAGTGACAAAAACAACGCCAACTAACATTATCAAGCATTAGCAAGTATTCTATAGGCATTTTAAGCATTCTATAGGCAACATAAGCATTCTATAATCAATATAAACATACTATAAGCAATATTCTATGAAAACACACAAAATCACAAAAATGACCCCAACTTCAAAACACTACTACTTTCAAACGAGCCACGAGCTTTGGAAACCGACTTCACCAGTCCTCCTAGGTCACCATAAGGCACGTCCAAGGACCCCGAAACCCTACTTTACCCTAGAATTCGCGCAAAGCCTCGATTTTTCCCTTTGCTCGTTTGAACTACAACTATACCAACCAAACACCCAACCAATGCCATAATCGCACCAAAAGTGCTTCCATGGCCTCCCGAAACAATGCCAACACGCAAAACGAGAAAATGCCAAACTCGACCTAAACGACCCCGACTTTCACCAAGCCATTTTTCTCCATTTTTCTATTACACATTCCAATTAAACCACACATTTAGGCATTCTAGCATATCTAGCACATTTCTACATCAACGGACAGCATAACAGCGCAACTTTATCGTTTCAAGGGTTTACTATTCACTAATTACTATTCATTAGTCAATTTAAATTGCAATTTCGATTTTCAACCGCAGAAAATGCTAAAAAGCTATAAATACATGTTCTACAATCAACAAGGAACATTCTTTAAGCAACAAAACGATTAAAACAACAATCTACGCATAAGTTCTAAAAATTAAAGTTTAGATATACATTTTTCAAATGCGCAAATAACGATGAAACCCTCACCTTAGACGCTCCTAGATGCTAGGAAAATCTCGTAGAGTGCCTCGGAAACCACCCCGCACAAGCCCACGCGAAGAATCGAAGATTTGAAGTTGAGATTTTCTTTTTTTTTTCTCCTTCTTTTCCTCATGGTTTCAAGCCTTTTTTTTCTCTGTTTTTTTTCGTGCACATTCTGCTTATTTAAAAAAAAATGACAAGAAGTCAAAGGTCAAAATTCGGTCAACCCGCTAAACCAAAACAGCTATGCACGACCTTACGAAAACGGCCATAACTTCTTCTAGAAAACTCCAATTCACGAACGGTTTGAAGCCTCAGAAACTAGACTCATAGAGCTTTCCAACCATATATAATTTGCTACCTAACTCTTCCCCAATTGGTTCAGATTTAATTCCAAAGTTGACCCAAAATTTGACTAACTTAACATTTCATTTTTTTATTTCTAATCCCAAGTTTGCCTTTTATTAAACATTTCAAAAATTCCCACCTTGTCCTAGTTGGTCAATGTAGATGAAAAGTCAACTAGTTTGGTCAAAGAAGGTGAAAGGTCAATAAAATGCAATTTAAATGAACTTTAAATGCTATTGAACACATGCCAGGTTCGGGGTATCACATCGTGTCTACCTCGTAATTCGTGCCCTAGATCTAGGAATCCGTGCCACCACGTTAATCAAGAAAAAATCCTATACAAAGCACTAGACACTAAAATAATCCTACACAATCCACTAACCAATATTATATTTCTAATTCAAATTCTCTACAAACTCCACTAACAATAAAATAATACTAAACTATTCCTACATTTTCCACTATCTATTATTCTATTCATAATTCAACTTATCAACAAACATTCCTATATTTTATTCTGCCTAGATTCCCTCATTCCCCAACATTCCTATGACAATTCTAATGACACAAATGCATAAAAAAAATTATTCCTAGACAAACAATGACAAAACACTTAACACAATGCATAAAAAATTGCTCAAATTCTCCTCAAATCTCCACCATTTTCGACCCAGTGCTCCATGCCCATGCTAGCCATTTCAAAATACTCCTTGAAGACACAAAAAGACTGAAAATGGGCTGCCCAAGGCCGACCATATGCTTAGAACAATGCAAAACATCACTCTTTGTCATTCTTTGTCATATTCTTTCATTTCTCCTTCTTTTCTCTCACTTCCCTCTCATTTTCTCTCTCCATTTCGGTTTTGGCTGAGTTCTCTCCACCTCCTAGCTCATCTTCTTCATCATATGGTGCAACAAGACAAGCAACCATCAAGGAAACTCAAGCGAACAAGCTAAGATGCGAAAACTACACATGCATGTCCTTTGAAGACTTCTATTCGGCCCTAGGTAAGTTTCTTGGCTTCCATTTCTTTTCTTCTTGTTCTAACCTTATGCATGTGCTAAGAGATTGATCACTAGGCTAGGAAAAATAGAGAAACCAAGTTGGAATCTCAGCTAAGCAAGAAGAAGAAGAGATTTTTTGAGCTTCAACAAGTTTTTGTGCATCTTTGGGTTGATTGCAAAGGTGAGGGCTAAAACCTTTTGAAAATCTTTCAAAAATTCACATGCATGCTCATAAATGTATGTCTTTTCTTCTGTACTTGAGTTATATGGTCGTTCATAAGCTTAAACAACCATGCATGGCAAGATCTTGGCTTGAAAGTGATGCTAGGTGAAGTCGGATTGTTGACAGCTCTCTGACCAGTCTGTTTCAAGGTACTTTTAGCTAGGAAAATGATGTTGAAAATGCTTGAAAATTTGGTAGGTAACTCATTTGTACAGTTTTAAACATTTTTCCCAGAAATAGGCCGAAGCTAATTTTGACTCTAAGGTCCTCAAAATGGCAAATCTTTAAAATGTGACCAAATCAGGAAATCTGGAAAAATGAAGCAGGTTTTGGTAGATGCACTGACCTTGTGGAACGAACCATATTTGACTTAGTAAATGATGTCCAAAATACCTGAAATTTTATGTTCTGCTAGATTGTTCAGTGCTGGACAATTTTGTCAGAAATGGACCAAGGCTAAATCTGACCCTAAGGACCTCAAAAACGTCAATTACTGAAAAGTGTGCAAATCTGGACAGTTTTGTGCTATTCCACTGTTTCGGCTATATCTAATGATCCCGAACTCCAATTGATGCAAGGTTTGTTTCTGATTTTAGTTAACTTCTTAAGACTTAATTTGACATCTTATTCACTGGATTTGGAGATTGTTTGATTATTCTATTGATTGTGAGAAAACAGCCTATTGCAGTAAGGGTTTCACTTAGTTATATGCTTGGAAAATTGCTGTAACCTCTCTTGTGGTACTAATTGCTTGGAATTGTGGTGTTGGGATGTTGTGTGGACTGTTTTGAGTACTTGAGGATGTTTGAATTGAATGATGCATGACTTGAGAATGATTTTGAGTTGACTTAGGGTTTAATCACACGGTTAAGCATGAAACGGAAACCCTAATGACTAGGTAGTCTTGCTAAGTGTTGATCATTTGGATATTGTGTGGAAATTATATGCTTAGTGGGCTGCCCGTAAATTTCTTATAACTTCAAATGTGATTTTGACCATTGCATGTTGACAAATAAGCTTTTCTTGCACCCGAACCCATGTTGGTGTCATTGCACGTTGAATAATCTTATCACTTGACCACGTGAACTTCGTAATGAGTTATATGGCCTGTTTTGCATGTGTTACATGGCTGTCCATTTAATTTTCATATAACTCTATATGCCTTTCAAGTGAAATTTCCTGTCTTATCGTGCCCTGCTTGTTTACCTGTTTACTTGGTCAATGTGCAATCTTATGACTATCCGGAGGTAACCTACTTTGTTGTCCTCCTACTGTGATATATTACCTGTCATAAATGTGCATTGCATACAAGGTTGCAACCTTTCCTGTTGGCATGGTAGCGATCACGCACACCGGGCGGCATCGGGCTTGCCGGTGCACCCGTGACTACCATGGTCCCATTCCCTCTCTCGCTTGGGGGCTAGACTTCCTCGGAGAGTTGGGTCGTAGGATTTCGGGGTACATCCGGAGTACACCCACATGGCATGTTTTGGGGTTATTTGAAGTCGGCCGCAACATTTGATTCTGAAACTGATCTGAGAGCAAAAGCTCACCGTATCCTTTTACTGTGTGTATAAGTACTCTCACTTGGTTCCTAGAGAACCTCGGGGAGGAAAGACTCGTATTTCTGTTTCTGTACTTATATTATTGTTATATTCATGCTTGCAAAATGATTTTCATAAGTTGAACCAGAAAATGAGTTTCAAAACGTATTTCTCGTTCCCCCTCGCTGAGTTCATAAGGACTCACCCTCTTTTTCATCACAGGTGAAGAAGAATAGGTACAGGTACCCAAGGACAACGTGCCTATCGATAAGTCCTTGGAGTGATTGTCTGTCCTATGTGTTTTGTGTGTTTGTGGCCATTTGTGAAATCCATGCTACTTGAAGACTATTTCTTTCATGTTGCTTAACGTTGTAATGTAAAAGACCCCCGTTGTAATTTGGGGTCTAATTTTGGGTTGTACTTATATTAAGTAGACCGATGCTAGACATGACACTATTATGATCGTTTTGCTATTATTACTGCTAGTATCTATCATACGTTATGACGTATTAGTTAAGGACTAAGTAAATGAATTTATCCAATCTTAAACAGGCGCTCGCTATTAAGTTAAGGTCAACATGTATATTTTGTAACGAGGACAAACAAACAAACGAGACATAGAATCATACTAGGTTATAAATCAAACGAGACATCAAGATAACCAATAGGCGTTTCAATTGATGATAAATAGCAATCTTAGTTGGAAATGAATTTGAGATAGTAAATTTTGAGGCGTTTTAGAGAATTAGGCCAAACCAAGTAGCCCAATTACCGCCGTTATGCTGCCGAATTTTTGAAAAACTTTGGAGTTTAGACTAAAATGATAAGTGTTAAATCTTCCTAAACAGTTAAGTATGTGACATGTTCTGAACGTTTAGATCATACCCTAGTCTAACCTTATAGGCCGGGTTGGGGCGTGACAGCACCCGCCATGTTGAGGGCACAATTCTTATATGTGTTAACGGTTCACAGTCCCAGCCTAGAGAGATGGCCCATTCAAAAGGCCCAATGGGCTTAACGACAACCCATCCGCTTCAACAATGCAGCATCCTCGCAAGACGTGATATCAACACGTTGTAGGGCCCTCTGATGTCCCGCGAGTCACGATGTCGTCCTTTCAACAGTTCACGACGTACGATCCGGGATGAAAAAACAGAGCAAAAGAAGAAAAGTGGCCTAAAACTGATGAAAACGTTCGATTTTGGGCTCCAAAAATAGGCAAAGCGAGCAAGCTAGTTGCCCCCGTCGCAGAGCTCTCAAAGAGCTTTGCAACGGTATGCTGTGCGCCGCATAACTCCTTACGGATCAAACGTTATGGGCACCGGAGCGATGGAGACTTGGTCACAAACCCTATACCCTCGGTTTGCGGGCCCAGCCACTACGTGAAGCGAAGTTGTCTTGCCCAATGTTCCGTGGGATTCAGTAATAGAGATTTGGTGGATAAAGTATCCTGGAAACCCTAACCAAGGCAAAAAAAATTGAAAAGGGGGTGCAACACAAGGACTTCCCAGGGGGTCACCCATCCTAGTACTACTCTCGCCCAAGCATGCTTAACTTCGGAGTTCTGATGGGATCCAGTGAATTAGTGCTGATATGATCGCACCCGTCATGTTGAGGGCATAATTCCAATATGTGTTAACGGTTCAAAGTCCCAGCCTAGAGAGATGGCCCATTCAAAAAGCCCAATGGGCTTAACGACAACCCATCCGCTTCAACAACGCAGCATCCTCGCAAGACGTGATATCGACACGTTGTAGGGCCCTTTGATTTCCCGTGAGTCAGGTTGTCGTCCTTTTAACAGTTCACGACGTACGATCCGGGATGAAAACACAGCGCAAAAGAAGAAAAGTGGCCTAAAACTTATGAAAACGTTCAATTTGGGGCTCCAAAAATGGCACAGCGAGTAAGCTGGCTGCCCCCGTCGTAGAGCTCTCAGAGGGCTTTGCAACGGTATGCTGTGCGCCGCATAACTCCTTACCGATCAAAAGTGATGGGCACCAGAGCGACAGAGACCTAGTCACAAACCCTACGCCTTCGGTTTGCGGGCCCAGCCTCTACAAGAAGCGAAGTTGTCTTGCCCAATGTTCCGTGGGATTCAGTAATAGAGATTTGGGGGATAAAATATCTTAGCAACCCTAACCAGGGCAAAAAAAGTTGAAAAGGGGGTGCAACACGAGGACTTCCCAGGAGGTCACCCATCCTAGTACTACTCTCGCCCAAGCACGCTTAACTTCGGAGTTCTGATGGGATCCGGTGCATTAGTGCTGGTATGATCGCACCCACCATGTCGAGGGCACAATTCCTTTATGTGTTAATTGTTCAGAGTCCTAGCTTAGAGAGATGGCCCATTCAAAAGGCCCAATGGGCTTAACGGCAACCCATCCGCATCGACAACGCAGCATGCTTGAAAGACGGGATATCGACACGTTGTAGGTCCCCCTGATGTCCAGCGAGTCAGGTTGTCGTCCTTTTAATAGTTCACGACGTACGATCCGGGACGGAAAAACAGAGAAAAAGAAGAAAAGTGGCCTGAAAATAATGAAAATGTTCAATTTTACTCTCCAAAAATGGGCACAGTGAGGAAGCTGGCTACCCCCGTCGTAGAGCTCTCAGAGAGCTTTGCAATGGTATGTTGTGCGCCACGTGACTCCTTAAGGATCAAAAGTTATAGGCACCGGAGCGACGGAGACCTGGTCACAAACCCTACGCCCTCGGTTTGTCGGCCCAGCCTCTACGTGAAGCGAAGTTGTCTTGGCCATTGTTCCATGGGATTCAGTAATAGAGATTTGGTGGATAAAGTATCTTGGCAACACTAACCAGGGCCAAAAAAATTGAAAAAGGGGTGCAACACGAGGACTTCCCAGGGGGTGACCCATCCTAGTACTACTCCCGCCCAAGCACGCTTAACTTCGGAGTTATGAGGGGATCTGGTGCATTAGTGTTGGTATGATCGCACTCGTCATGTTGAGGGCACAATTCCTATATGTGTTAACGGTTCACAATCCCAGCCTAGAGAGATGGGCCATTCAAAAGGCCCAATGGGCTTAACGAAAACCCATCTGCTTCAACAACACAGCATCCTCGCAAGACTTGATATCAACACGTTGTAGGGCCCTCTAATGTCCCGCGAGTCAGGTTGTCGTCCTTTTAACAGTTCATGACGTATGATCCGGGATGGAAAAACAGAGCAAAAGAAGAAAAGTGTCCTGAAACTGATGAAAACGTTCGATTTTGGGCTCCAAAAATGGGCACAGTGAGCATGCTGGCTGCCCCCATCGTAGAGCTCACAAAGAGCTTTGCAACGGTATGCAGTGCGCCGCGTAACTCTTTACGGATCAAAAGTTATGGGCACCGGAGCGACGAAGACCTGGTCACAAACCCTACGCCCTCGGTTTGCGGGCCCAGCCTCTACGTGAAATGAAGTTTTCTTGCCCAATGTTCCGTGGGATTCAGTAATAGAGATTTGGTGGATAAAGTACCTTGGCAACCATAACCAGGGCAAAAAAAATTGAAAAGGTGGTGCAACACGAGGACTTCCGAGGGGGTCACCCATCCTAGTACTACTCTCGCCCAAGCACGCTTAACTTCGGAGTTCTGATGGGATCCAGTGCATTAGAGCTGGTATGATCGCACCCGTCATGTTCAGGGCACGATTCCTATATGTGTTAACGGTTCACAGTCCCAGCCTAGAGAGATGGCCCATTCAAAAGGCCCAATGGGCTTAACGACAACCCATCCGCTTCAACAACGCAGCATCCTCGCAAGACGTGATATTAACACGTTGTAGGGCGCTTTGATGTCCCGCGAGTCAGGTTGTCGTCCTTTTATCAGTTCATGACGTACGATCCGGGACGGAAAAATAGAGCAAAAGAAGAAAAGTGGCCTGAAACTGATGAAAACGTTCGATTTTGGGATCCAAAAATAGGCACAGTATGGAAGGTGGTTGCCCCCGTCGTAGAGCTTTCAGAGAGCTATGCAACGATATGTTGTGCGCCGCGCAACTCCTTACGGATCAAAAGTTATGGGCACCGGAGCGACGGAGACGTGGTCATAAACCCTACGCTCTCGGTTTGCGGTCCCAGCCATTACGTGAAGCAAATTTGTCTTGCCCAATGTTCCATGGGATTCAGTAAAAGTGAATTGGTGGATAAAGTATCTTGGCAACCCTAACCAAGGCAAAAAAAATTGAAAAAGGGGTGCAACACGAGGACTTCCCAGGGGGTCACCCATCCTAGTACTACTCTCGCCCAAGCATGCTTAACTTCGGAGTTCTGATGGGATTCGGTGCATTAGTGCTGGTATGATCGCACCCGTCAAGTTGAGGGCACAATTCCTTTATGTGTTAACTGTTCACAGTCCCAGCCTATAGAGATGGCCCATTTAAAAGGCCCAATGGGCTTAACGACAACCCATCCGCTTCAACAACGCAGCATCCTCACAAGACGTGATATTGACACGTTGTAGGGCCATCTGATGTCCCACGAGTCAGGTTGTCGTCCTTTTAACAGTTGACGTCGTACGATCTGGGACGGAAAAATTGAGCAAAAGAAGAAAAGTGGCCTGA
The DNA here is from genome assembly GCA_037974665.1 of Ehretia macrophylla. Lineage (NCBI taxonomy): Eukaryota > Viridiplantae > Streptophyta > Magnoliopsida > Boraginales > Ehretiaceae > Ehretia > Ehretia macrophylla. Next base: position 7,639,878 of record CM075780.1, read on the forward strand.
AACTGATAAAAACGTTCGATTCTAGGCTCCATAAATGGGCACAGCGAGCAAGCTGGCTGCCCTCGTCGTAGAGCTCTCACAGAGCTTCGCAACGGTATGCTGTGCACCGCGTAACTCCTTACGGATCAAAAGTAATAGGCACCGGAGCGACGGAGACCTGGTCACAAACCCTTCGCCCTCGGTTTGCGAGCCCAGCCTCTACGTGAAACGAAGTTGTCTTGCCCAATGTTCCGTGGGATTCAGTAATAGAGATGTGGTGGATAAAGTACCTTGGCAACCATAACCAGGGAAAAAAAAATTTGAAAAGGGGGTGCAACACGAGGACTTCCGAAGGGGTCACCCATCCTAGTACGACTCTCGCCCAAGAACGCTTAACTTCGGAGTACTGATGGGATCCGGTGCATTAGAGCTGGTATGATCGCACCCGTCATGTTGAGGGCACGATTCCTATATGTGTTAACGGTTCACAGTCCCAGCCTAGAGAGATAGCCCATTCAAAAGGCCCAATGGGCTTAACAACAACCCATCCGCTTCAACAACACAGCATCCTCGCAAGACGTGATATCAACACGTTGTTGGGCCCTCTGATGTCCCACGAGTCAGGTTGTCATCCTTTTAACAGTTCACGACATACGATTCGGGATAGAAAAACAGAGAAAAAGAAGAAAAGTAGCCTGAAACTGATAAAAACGTTCGATTTTAGGCTCCTTAAATAGGCACAACGAGCAAGATGGCTGCCCTCGTCGTAGAGCTCTCAGAGTGCTTTGCAACGGTATGCTGTGCACCGCGTAACTCCTTACGGATCAAATGTTATGGGCACCGGAGCGACGGAGATCTAGTCACAAACCCTACGCCCTCGGTTTGCGGGCCCAGCCTCTACATGAAGCGAAGTTGTCTTGCCCAATTTTCCGTGGGATTCAGTAATTGAGATTTGGTGGATAAAGTATCTTGGCAACCCTAACCAGGGCAAAAAAAATTGAAAAGGGGGTGCAACACGAGGACTTCCCAGGGGGTCAACCATCCTAGTAATACTCTCGTCCGAGCACGCTTAAGTTCGGAGTTCTGATGGGATCCGGTGCATTAGTGCTAGTATGATCGCACCCGTCAAGTTGAGGGCAAAATTCCTTTATGTGTTAACTGTTCACAATCCCAGCCTATAGAGATGGCCCATTCAAAAGGGCCAATGGGCTTAACGACAACCCATCCGCTTCAACAACGCAGAATCCTCGCAAGACGTGATATCGACACGTTGTAGGGCCCTCTGATGTCCCGCGAGTCAGGTTGTCGTCCTTTTAACAGTTCACGACGAACGATCCGGGAGGAAAAAATAGAGCAAAAGAAGAAAAGTGGCCTGAAACTGATGAAAACGTTCGATTTTTGGCACCATAAATGCACATAGCAAGCAAGGTGGTTGCCCCCGTCATAGAGCTCTCAGAGAGCTTTGCAACGGTATGTTTTGCGCCGCGTAACTCCTTACTAATCAAAAGTTATGGGCACCGAAGTGACAGAGACCTTGTCACAAACCCTACGCCCTCGGTTTGCGGGCCCAGCCTCTACATGAAGCGAAGTTGTCTTGCCCAATGTTCCGTGGGATTCAGTAATAGAGATTTGGTGGATAAAGTATCTTGGCAACCCTCACCAGGGCAAAAAAAATTGAAAAGGGCGTGCAACACGTGGACTTCTGAGGGGTCACCCATCCTAGTACTACTCTCGCCCAAGCACGCTTAACTTCGGAGTTCTGATGGGATCCGGTACATTAGTACTGGTATGATCGTACCCGTCAAGTTGAGGGCACAATTCCTTTTTGTGTTAACTATTTACAGTCCCAGCCTACAGAGATGGCCTATTCAAAAGGCCCAATGGGCTTAACGACAACCCATCACCTTCAACAACGCAGCATCCTCGCAAGACGTGATATCGACACGTTGTAGGGCCCTCTGATGTCCCGCGAGTCAGGTTGTCGTCCTTTTAACAGTTCACGACGTACGATCCAGGATGGAAAAGCAGAGCAAAAGAAGAAAAGTGGCTTGAAACTGATGAAAATGTTCGATTTTGGGCTCCATAAATGGGCATAGCGAGCAAGCTGGCTGCCCCGTCGTAGAGCTCTCATAGAGCTTTGCAACGGTATGCTGTGCGCCACGTAACTCGTTACGGATCAAAAGTTATGGGCACCGGAGAGACGAAGATCTGGTCACAAACCCTACACCCTCGGTTTGCGGGCCCAGCCTCTACGTGAAGCGAAGTTGTCTTGCCCAATGTTCCGTGGGATTTAGTAATAGAGATTTGGTGGATAAAGTATCTTGGAAACCATAACCAGGGCAAAAAAAATTGAAAATGGGGTGCAACACGAGGACTTCCCAGGGGGTCACCCATCCTAGTACTACTCTCGCCCAAGCAAGCTTAACTTCAGAGTTCTGACGGGATCCGGTGCATTAGTGCTGGTATGATCGCACCCGTCAAGTTTAGGGCACAATTCCTTTATGTGTTAACTGTTCACAGTCCCAGCCTACAGAGATGGCCTATTCAAAAGTCCCAATGGGCTTAACGACAACCCATCCGCTTCAACAACACAGCATCCTTGTAAGATGTGATATCGACACGTTGTAGGGCCCTCTGATGTCCCGCGAGTCAGGTTGTCGTCCTTTTAACAGCTCACGACTTACGATCCAGGACGGAAAAACAGAGCAAAAGTAGAAAAGTGGCCTGAATCTAATGAAAATGTTCAATTTTGAGCTCCATAAACGGAAACAGCGAGCAAGTTGGCTGCCCCCGTCGTATAGCTCTTAGAGAGCTTTGCAACGGTATGCTATGCGCTGCGTAACTCTTTACTAATCAAAAGTTATGGGCACCAAAGCGACGGAGACCTGGTCAAAAACCCTACGCCCTCGATTTGCGGGCCCAGCTTCTACATGAAGCAAAGTTGTCTTGCCCAATGTTCCGTGGGATTCAGTAATAGAGATTTGTTCGATAAAGTATATTGGCAAGCCTAACTTGGGCAAAAAAAATTGAAAAGGGGGTGCAACACTAGGACTTCCCAAGGGGTCACCCATCCTAGTACTACTCACGCCCAAGCACGCATAACTTCGGGGTTCTGATGGGATCCGGTGCATTAGTGCTGGTATGATCGCACCCATCATGTTGAGGGTACAATTCCTTTATGTGTTAACTATTCACAATCCCAGCCTAGAGAGATGGGCCATTCAAAAGGCCCAATGGGCTTAACGACAACACATCTACTTCAACAACACAGCATGCTTGCAAGACGTGATATCAACACGTTGTAGGGCCCTCTGATGTCCCGCGAGTCAGGTTGTCATCATTTTAACAGTTCACGATGTACGATCCGGGACGGAAAAAAAGAGCAAAAGAAGATAAGCAGCCTGAAACTGATGAAAACATTCGATTTTAGGCTCCAAAAAAGGGCACGGTGAGCAAGTTGGCTGCCCCCGTCGTAGAGCTCTCAGAGAGCTTTGCAACGGTATGCTGTGCACCGCGTAACTCCTTACGGATCAAAAGTTATAGGCACCGGAGCGACGGAAACCTGGTCACAAACCCTACGCCCTCGGTTTGCGGGCCCAGGCTCTACATGAAGTGAAGTTGTCTTGCCCAATGTTCCGTGGGATTCAGCAATAGAGATTTGGTGGATAAAGTATCTTGGCAACCTTAACCAGGGCAAAAAAAATTGAAAAGGGGGTGCTACACGAGGACTTCCCAAGTGGTCACCCATCCTAGTACTACTCACGCCCAAGCACGCTTAACTTCGGCGTTCTGATGGGATCCGGTGCATTAGTGCTGGTATGATCGCACCCGTCATGTTTAGGGCACAACTCCTTTTTGTGTTAACTGTTCACAGTCCCAGCCTAGAGAGATGGCCCATTCAAAAGGCCCAATGGGCTTAACGACAACACATCTACTTCAACAACGCAGCATGCTTGCAAGACGTGATATCGACACGTTGTAAGGCCCTCTGATGTCCCGCGAGTCGGGTTGTCGTCCTTTTAACAGTTCACGACGTACGATCCGGGAAGGAAAAACAGAACAAAAGAAGAAAAGTGGCCAGAACTGATGAAAACGTTCGATTTTCGGCTCCAAAAATGGGCACAGCGAGCAAGCTGGCTACCCCCGTCATAGAGCTCTTAGAGAGCTTTGCAACGGTATGTTGTATGCCGCATAACTCCTTACGGATCAAAAGTGATGGGCACCGGAGCGACGGAGACCTGTTCACAAACCCTATGCCCTCGGTTTGCAGGCCCAGCCTCTACATGAAGCGAAGTTGTCTTGCCCAATGTTCCGTGGGATTCAGCAATAGAGATTTGGTGGATAAAGAATCTTGGCAACCTTAACCAGGGCAAAAAAAATTGAAAAGGGGGTGCAACACGAGGACTTCCCAGGTGGTCACCCATCCTAGTACTACTTTCGCCCAAGCACGCTTAAGTTCGGAGTTCTGATGGGATCTGGTGCATTAGTGCTGGTATGATCGTACCCGTCATGTTGAGGGCACAACTCCTTTTTGTGTTAACTGTTCACAATCCCAGCCTAGAGAGATGGCCCATTCAAAAGGCCCAATGGGCTTAACGACAACACATCTACTTCAACAACGCAGCATGCTTGCAAGACGTGATATCAACACGTTGTAGGGCCCTCTGATGTCCCGCGAGTCAGGTTGTCATCATTTTAACAGTTCACGACGAACGATCCGGGACGGAAAAAAAGTGCAAAAGAAGATAAGTGGCCTGAAACTGATGAAGACGTTCGATTTTGGGCTCCAAATACGGGCACAGCGAGCAAGCTGGCTGCCCCCGTCGTAGAGCTCTCAGAGAGCTTTGCAACGGTATGCTGTGCGCCGCGTAACTCCTTACGGATCAAAAGTAATGGGCACCGGAGCGACAGAGACCTGGTCACAAACCCTACGCCCTCAGTTTGCGGGCCCAGCCTCTACGTGAAGCGAAGTTGTCTTGCCCAATGTTCCGTGGGATTCAGTAATAGAGATTTGGTGGATAAAGTATCTTGGCAACCCTAACCAGGGCAAAAAAAATTGAAAAGGGGGTGCAACGCGAGGACTTCCCATGGGGTCACCCATCCTAGTACTACTATTGCCCAAGCACGCTGAACTTCAGAGTTCTGATGGGATCCGGTGCATTAGTGCTGGTATGATCGTACCCGTCATGTTGAGGGCACAATTCCTTTATGTGTTAACTGTTCACAGTCCCAGCCTAGAGAGATGGTGTGAGGCCCGACCCTGAATAACGTATGTTACCCTGATTTGCGTGCCATATACCAACAATGATATGACTGACCTTAGATTACGTGCCCTGTCTTGGTTTTCGTGCATGTCTCGTTATACGTGCCTTAACCTAGAATTGTGTGCCCTAATCCTTGATATACGTGCGATACACAGATAAACATGCCATGACCTTAATTTACGTGCGAGACCTTGATTTGCGTGTGTCTTTTCGTTTCGTGTGCATTAACCTTGAATTACGTGCTTTAACCTAGGTTTAAGAGTCGTGTTTTGAATTACTTGCATTGCATTGAATTACGTGCCTTATTTTGGTCTACGTTCATTCACCTAGGGTTGCGTGCGTTAGCATTAGAATCTGTGCACTTATCTTGAAGTATGTGCCTTAGTCTTGAAATACGTGTTGTACCTTGTAGTTCGTGTCCTATCTCGTAGTTCGTGCCTACCTCGTAATTCGTGCCCTAGATCTAGGAATCCGTGCCACCACGTTAATCAAGAAAGAATCCTACACAAAGCACTAGACACTAAAATAATTCTACACAATCCACTAACCAATATTATATTCCTAATTCAAAATCTCTACAAACTCCACTAACAATAAAATAATACTAAACTATTCCTACATTTTCCACTATCTATTATTATATTCATAATTCAACTCATCAACAAACATTCCTATATTTTATTCTACCTAGATTCCCTCATTCCCCAACATTCCTATGACAATTCTAATGACACAAATGCATAAAGAATTATTCCTAGACAAACTATGATAAACACTTAGCACAATGCATAAAAAAAATGCTCAAAACCACCTAAATCCTCTACCTTGCTCAACCAAACCACCCTTGCCCATGCTAAACATTTTAAAATCACACATTGAAGACACAAAAATCAGAATTTAATGGCCCAAGGCCGACCACATGCTTATAGGATGCAAAGGCTTTCATTTTTTTGTCATTTCTTCTTTCCTCTCACATTTTCTTTCTCTCCCTGTCATTCTTCTATCTCCATCTCGGTTTTGGGCTGAGTTTCTTCATCCCTTAGCTCATCTTCATCATCCTATGGTGCATCAAGACAAACAACAAGCAAAGGAACTCAACCAAGCTAGCTAAGTTGCAAGAAAACTCACATGCAAGCTCTTGAGTCTTCATTTCGGCCTTGGTGAGTTTACTAGGTTCCATTTTTTTTCTTCTTGTTCTAACCTCATGAATGTACTAAGAGATTGATCACTAGGCTAGGAAAAATAGAGAAAACCAAGTTGGAATCTCGGCTAAGCAAGAAGAAGAAGAGATTTGAGCTTCAACAAGTTTTTGTGCATCTTTTGGGTTGATTGCTAAGGTGAGGGCTAAAACCTTTTGAAAATCCTTCAAAAATTCACATGCATGCTCATGAATGTATGTCTTTGCTTCTGTACTTGATTTATATGGTCGTTCATAAGCTTAAACAACCATGCATGGCAAGATCTTGGCTTGAAAGTGATGCTAGGTGAAGTCGGATTGTTGACAGCTCTCTGACCAGTCTGTTCCGAGGTACGTTTAGCTAGGAAAATGATGTTGAAAATGCTTGAAAATTGGTAGGTGACTAGTTTGGACAGTTTTGAACATTTTTTGAAGAAATAGGGCGAAGCTAAGTTTGACTCTAAGGTCCTCAAAATGGAAAATATTTAAAATGTGTCCAAATCTGGAAATCTGGAAAAATGAAGCAGGTTTTGGCAGATGCACTGACCTTGTGGTACGAACCATATTTTACTTAGTAAATGATGTCTAAAATGCATGAAATTTGGTGTGCGACTATATTTTTCAGTTCTGAACATTTTTGTCAGAAATGGACCAAGTCTAAATCGGACCCTAAGGACCTCAAAAACGTCAATTACTGAAAAGTGTGCAAATCTGGACAGTTTTGTGCTATTCCACTGTTTCGGCTATATCTAATAATCCCGAACTCCAATTGATGCAAGGTTTGTTTCTGATTTTAGTTAACTTCTTAAGATTTAATTTGAAATCTTATTCACTAGATTTTGAGATTGTTTTATTATCCTATTGATTGTGAGAAAACAGCCTATTGCAGTAAGGGTTTCACTTAGTTATATGCTTGGAATATTGTTATAACCTCTCTTGTGGTACTAATTGCTTGGAATTGTGGTGTTGGGATGTTGTGTGGACTTTTTTGAGTACTTGAGGATGTTTGAATTGAATGATGCATGACTTGAGTATAATTTTGAGTTGACTTAGGGTTTAATCACACGGTTAAGCATGAAACGGAAACCCTAATGACTAGGTAGTCTTGCTAAGTGTTGATCATTTGGATATTATGTGGAAATTATGTGCTTAGTGGGCTGCCCGTAAATGTGTTATAACTTCAAAAGTGATTTTGACCATTGCATGTTGACAAATAAGCTTTTCTTGCACCCGAACCCACGTTGATGTCATTGCATATTGAATAATCTTATCACTTGATCACGTGGGCTCCTTAATGAGTTATATGGCCTGTTTTACATGTGTTACATGGCTGCCTGTTTAATTTTCATATAACTCTATATGCCTTTCAAGTGAAATTTCCTGTCTTATCGTGCCCTGCTTGTTTACCTGTCAATGTGCAATCTTATGACTGTCCGGAGGCAACCTACTTTGTTGTCCTCCTACTGTGATATATTACCTGTCATGAATGTGCATTGCATATAAGGTTGCAACCTTTCCTGTCGACATGGTAGCGATCACGCACACCGGGCGGCATCGGGCTTGCCGGTGCACCTGTGACTACCATGGTCTCATTCTCTCTCTCGCTTGGGGGCTAGACTTCCTCGGAGAGTTGGGTCATAGGATTTCGGGGTACATCCGGAGTACACCCACCTAGCGTGTTTTGGGGTTATTTGAAGTCAGCCGCAACATCTGATTCTGAAACTGATCTGAGAGCAAAAGCTCACTGTATCCTTTTTACTATGTGTATAAGTACTCTCGCTTGGTTCCTAGAGAACCTCGGGGAAGAAAGACTGGTATTTCTGTTTCTGTACTTGTATTATTGTTATATTCATGCTTGCAAAAGGATTTCACAAGTTGAACAGGAAAATGAGTTTCAAAACCTATTTCTCGTTCCCCCTCGCTGAGTTCATAAGGACTCACCCTCTTTTGTCATCTCAGGTGAAGAAGATCCAAAACAGGTACCCGAGGACGGTGTGCCTAACGATGAATCTTTGAAGTGATTGCCTGTCTAGTTTGCTTTGCGTGATTGTGGCTACTTGTGAACTCTGTGCTACTTGAAGACTATTTCTTTCATGTTGCTTGCTATATCTAATATAAAAGACCCCCGTTGTAATTTGGGGTCTAATTTTGGTTTGTATTGGTATTAAGTAGACTGATGCTAGACACTACTATGATTATTTTTGGCTATTATTACCGCTAGTATCTATCATAGGTTATGACGTACTAGTTAGAGACTAAGTAAATGAACTTATCCAATCTTAAACAGGTACTCGCTATTAAGCTTAGATCAACAGGTACTCTTGTAACGAGGATAAACAAACCAACGAGACATAGTATTATGCTAGGTTATAAATCAAACGAGACATCGAGATAACCAATAGGTATTTCAATTAATGTTAAATAGTAATCTTAGTTGGAAATGAATTTGAGATAGTAAACTTTGAGGCGTTTAGAGAATTAGGTCAAACCAAAGAGCCCAATTCCAGCCGTTATGCTGCCGGTTTACCGAAAAATTTTGGAGTTTAGGCCAAAACGTTAAGTGTTAAATCTTAATGAACGGTTAAGTACGAGACGTGACTTGAATGTTTAGATCACACCCTAGTCTAACCATTATAGGTCGGGTTGGGGCGTGACAGATGGCCCATTCAAAAGGCCCAATGGGCTTAACGACAACCCATCCGCTTCAACAATGCAGCATGCTTGGAAGACGTCATATCGACACGTTGTAGGGCCCTCTGATGTCCCACGAGTAAGGTTGTCGTCCTTTTAACAGTTCACGACGTACGATCCGGGATGGAAAAATAGAGCAAAAGAAGAAAAGTGGCCTGAAACTGATGAAAACGTTCAATTTGGGGCTCCAAAAACGGGCACAACGAGCAATCTGGCTACCCCCGTCATAAAGCTCTCAAAGAGCTTTGCAACGGTATGCTGTGTGCCGCGTAAATCCTTACGGATCAAAAGTTATAGGCACCGGAGCGACGAAGACCTGGTCACAAACCCTACGCCCCCGGTTTGCGGGCCCAGCCTCTACGTGAAGCGAAGTTTCCTTGCCCAATGTTCCGTGGGATTCAGTAATAGAGATTTGGTGGATAAAGTATCTTGGCAACCCTAACCAGGGCAAAAAAAATTGAAAAGGGGGTGCAACACGAGGACTTCCCAAGGGGTCACCCATCCTAGTACTACACTTGCCCAAGCATGCTTAACTTCGGAGTTATGATGGGATCCGGTGCATTAGAGCTGGTATGATCGCACCCGTCATGTTGAGGGCACAATTCCTATATGTGTTAACGCTTCATAGTCCCAGCCTAGAGAGATGGCCCATTCAAAAGGCCCAATGGGCTTAACGACAACCCATCCGCTTCAACAACGCAGCATCCTCGCAAGACGTTATATCGACACATTGTAGGGCCCTCTGATGTCCCGCGAGTCAGGTTGTTGTCCTATTAACAGTTCACAACGTATGATCCGGGACGGAAAAACAGAGCAAAAGAAGAAAAGTGGCCTGAAACTGAAGAAAACGTTCAATTTTGGGCCCCAAAAATGGTCACAGCGAGCAAGCTGGTTGCCCCCGTCGTAGAGCTCTCAGAGAGCTTTGCAACGGTGTGCTATGCGCCGTATAACTCCGTACGGATCAAAAGTTATAGGCACCGGAGTGACGGAGACCTGGTCATAAACCCTACGCCCTCAGTTTATCGGGCCCAGCCTCTACGTGAAGCGAAGTTGTCTTGCCCAATGTTCCGTGGGATTCAGTAAAAGAGATTTGGTGGATAAAGTATCTTGGCAACCCTAACCAAGGCAAAAAAAATTGAAAAGGGGGTGCAACACGAGGACTTCCCAGGGGGTCACCCATCATAGTACTACTCTCGCCCAAGCACACATAACTTCGGAGTTCTGATGGGATCCAGTGCATTAGTGCTGGTATGATCGCATCCATCATGTTGAGGGCACAATTCCTATATGTGTTTACGGTTCACAGTACCAGCCTAGAGAGATGGCCCATTCAAAAGGCCCAATGGGCTTAACGACAACCCATCCACTTCAACAACGCAGCATCCTCGCAAGACGTTATATCGAAATGTTGTACGGCTTTCTAACGTCCCGCGAGTCAAGTTGTCGTCCTTTTAACAGTTCACAACGTATGATCCAGGACGGAAAAACAGAGCAAAAGAAGAAAAGCGGCCTGAAACTGATGAAAACCTTCGATTTTGGGCTCAAAAAATGGGCACAGCGATCAAGCTGGCTACCCCCATCGTAGAGCTCTTAGAGAGCTTTGCAATGGTATGCTGTGCGTCGCGTAACTCCTTACAGATCAAAAGTTATGGGCACCGGAGTGACGGAAACCTGGTCACAAACACAACGCTCTCGGTTTGCGGGCCCTGCCTCTACGTGAAGCGAAGTTGTCTTGTCCAATGTTCCGTGGGATTCAGTAATAGAGATTTGGTGGATAAAGTATCTTGGCAACCCTAACTAGGGAAAAAAAATTAAAAAGGGGGTACAACACGAGGACTTCCCAAGTGATCACCCATCCTAGTACTACTCTCGCCCAAGCACGCTTAACTTCGGAGTTCTGATGGTATTCGGTGCATTAGTACTTGTATGATCGCACCCGTCATGTTAAGGGCACAATTCCTTTATGTGTTAACTGTTCACAGTCCCAGCCTAGAGAGATGGCCCATTCAAAAGGCCCAATGGGCTTAACGACAACCCATCCGCTTTAACAACGCAGCATGCTTGCAAGACGTGATATCGACACGTTGTAGGGCCCTCTGATGTCCCGCGAGTCAGGTTGTCGTCCTTTTACCAGTTCACGACGTAAGATCTGGGACGGAAAAACATAGCAAAAGATGAAATGTGGCCTGAAACTGATGAAAACGTTCAATTTTGGGCTCCAAAAATGGGCACAGCGAGTATGCTATCTTTCCCCGTCGTAGAGGTCTCAGAGAGCTTTGCAACGGTATGTTGTGCGCCGCGTAACTCCTTACGGATCAAAAGTTATGGACACCGAAGCGACGGAGATCTGGTCACAAACCCTACGCCCTCGGTTTGCGGGCCCAGCCTCTACGTGAAACGAAGTTGTCTTGCCCAATGTTCCGTGGGATTCAGAAATAGAGATTTGGTGGATAAAGTATCTTGGCAACCCTAACCAGGGTAAAAAAAATTGAAAAGGGGGTGCAACCCGAGGACTTCCAAGGGGGTCACCCATCCTACTACTACTCTTGCCCAAGCACGCTTACCTTCGGAGTTATGATGGGATCCGGTGCATTAGTGTTGGTATGATCGCACCCGTCATGTTGACGGCACAATTCCTATATGTGTTAACGGTTCACAGTCCCAGCCTAGAGAGATGGCCTATTCAAAAGGCCCAATGGGCTTAACGACAACCCATCAGCTTCAACAACGCATCATCCTCACAAGACGTTATATCGATAAGTTGTTGGGCCCTCTGAAGTCCCGCGAGTCAGGTTGTCGTCCTTTTAACAGTTCACAACGTATGATCCGGGATGAAAAAACAGAGCAAAAGAAGAAAAGTGGCCTGAAATTGATAAAAACGTTCGATTTTGGGTTCCAAAAATGGGCATAGGGAGCAAGCTTGCTGCCCCCGTCGTAGAGCTCTCAAAGAGCTTTGCAACGGTATGCTGTGCGCCGCGTAACTCCTTACGGATCAAAAGTTATTGGCACCGGAGCGACGGAGACTTGGTAACAAACCCTACGCCTTCGGTTTGCGGTCCCAGCCTGCGCGTGAAGCGAATTTGTCTTGCCCAATGTGCCGTGGGATTCAGTAATAGAGATTTGGTGGAAAAAGTATCTTGGCAACCCTAACCAGGGCAAAAAAAATTGAAAAAGAGGTGCAACACGAGGACTTCCCAGGGGGTCACCCATCCAAGTACTAGTCTCTTCCAAGCACGCTTAACTTTGGAGTTCTAATGGGAGCCGGTGCATTAGTGCTGGTATGATCGCACCAGTCATGTTGAGGGCACAATTCCTTTATGTGTTAACTGTTCACAGTCCCAGCATAGAGAGATGGCCTATTCAAAAGGCCCAATGGGCTTAACGACAACCCATCTGCTTTAAGAATGCAGCATGCTTGAAAGATGTGATATCGACACGTTGTAGGGCCCTCTGATGTCCCGCGAGTCAGGTTGTTGTACTTTTAACAGTTCACGACGTACGATTCGTCACGGAAAAATAGAGCAAAAGAAGAAAATTGGCTTGAAACTGATGAAAACATTCGATTTTGGGCTCCAAAAATGGGCAAAGCAAGCATGCTGGCTGCCCTTGTCATAGAGCTCTCAAAGAGCTTTGCAACGGCATGTTGTGCGCCGCGTAACTCCTTACGGATCAAAAGTTGTGGGCAACGGAGCGACGGAGACCTGGTCACAAACCCTACGCCTTCGGTTTGCGGGCCCAGCCTCTACGTGAAGTGAAGTTGTCTTGCCCAATGTTTCGTGGGATTCAGTAATAGAGATATGGTGGATAAAGTATCTTGGCAACCCTAACCAGGGCCAAAAAAATTGAAAAGGCGGTGCAACACGAGGACTTCACAAGGGGTCACCCATCCTAGTACTACTCTCGCCCAAGCACGCTTAACTTCGGAGTTCTGATGTGATCCGGTGCATTAGTGTTAGTATGATCGCACCCGTCATGTTGAGGGCACAATTCCTATATGTGTTAACGGTTCACAGTCCCAGCTTAGAGAGATGGCCAATTCAAAAGGCCCAATGGGCTTAATGACAACCCATTCGCTTTAACAACGCAGCATCCTTGCAAGATGTGATATCAATACGTTGTAGGCCCTATGATGTCACGCGAGTCAGGTTGTCGTCCTTTTAACTGTTCACGACGTACGATCCGGGATGTAAAAATAGAGCAAAAGAAGAAAAGTGGCCCAAAACTGATGAAAACAATCGACTTTGGGCTCCAAAAATGGGCATAGTGAGCAAGCTGGCTGCCCCCGTCGTAGAGGTCTCTGAGAGCTTTGCAACAGTATGCTGTGCACCGCGTAACTCCTTACGGATCAAAAGTTATGTGCACCAGAGCGACGGAGACCTGGTCACAAACCCTACGCCCTCGGTTTGCGGGCCAAGCCTCTACGTGAAATGAAGTTGCCTTGCCCAATGTTTTGTGGAATTCAGTAATAGAGATTTGGTGGATAAAGTATCTTGGCCACCCTAACCAGGGCAAAAAAAATGGAAAAGGGGTGCAACACGAGGACTTCCCAGGGGGTCACCCATCCTAGTACTACTCTCGCCTAAGCACGCTTAACTTCGGAGTTCTGATGGGATTCGGTGCATTAGTGCTGGTATGATCGCACCCGTCATGTTGAGGGCACAATTCCTATATGTGTTAACGGTTCATAGACCCAGCCTAGAGAGATGGCCCATTCAAAAGGCCCAATGGGCTTAACGACAACCCATCCGCTTCAACAATGCAGCATTCTCGCAAGACGTTATATCGACATGTTGAAGGGCCCTCTGATGTCCCGCGAGTCAGGTTGTCGTCCCTTTAACTGTTCACAACGCATGATCCGGGACGGAAAAACAGAGCAAAAGAAGAAAAATGGCCTGAAACGGATGAAAACGTTCGATTTTCGGCTCCAAAAATGGGCACAGCAAGCATGCTGGCTACCCCCGTTGTAGATCTCTCAGAGAGCTTTGCAACGGTATGCTGTGCGCCGCGTAACTCCTTACGGATCAAAAGTTATGGGCACCGGAGCGACGTAGACCTGATCACAAACCCTACGCCCTCGGTTTATCGGGCCTAGCCTCTACGTGAAGTGAAGTTTTCTTGCCCAATGTTCTGTGGGATTCAGTAAAAGAGATTTGGTGGATAAAGTATCTTGGCAACCCTAACCAGGGCAAAAAAAAATTGAAAAGGGGTGCAACACGAGGACTTCCCAGGGGTTCACCCATCCTAGTACTACTCTCGCCCAAGCACGCTTAACTTCGGAGTTCTGATGGGATCCGGTGCATTAGTGCTGGTATGATCGCACCCGTCATGTTCCGGGCACAATTCCTATATGTGTTAACGGTTTACAGTCCCAGCTTAGAGAGATGGCCCATTCAAAAGGCCCAATCGGCTTAACGACAACTCTTCCGCTTCAACAATGCATCAACCTCGCAAGAGGTTATATCGACACGTTGTGAGGCCCTCTGATGTCCCGCGAGTCAGGTTGTCGTCCTTTTAACAGTTCACAACGTATGATCCGGGACCGTAAAACAGAGCAAAAGAAGAAAAGTGGCCTAAAACTGATGAAAACGTTCGATTTTGGGCTCGAAAAACGGGCACAGCGAGCAAGCTGGCTGCCCCTGTCGTAGAGCTCTCAGAGAGCTTTGCAACGGTATGCTGTGCACCGCGTAACTCCATACAGATCAAAAGTTATGGGCACCGGTGCGACGGAGACCTGGTCACAAACCCTACGCCCTCGGTTTGCGGGCCCAGCCTCTACGTGAAGCGAAGTTTTCTTGTCCAATGTTTCGTGGTATTCAGTAATAGAGATTTGGTAGATAAAGTATCTTGGAAACCCTAACCAGGGGAAAAAAAATTGAAAAGGGGGTGCAACACGAGGACTTCCCAAGGGGTCACCTATCCTAGCACTACTCTCGCCCAAGCACGCTTAACTTCGGAGTTCTAATGGGATCCGGTGCATTAATGCTGGGACGATCGCACCCGTCATGTTGAGGGCACAGTTCCTATATGTATTAACGGTTCACTATCCCATCCTAGAGAGATGGCCCATTCAAAAGGCCTAATGGGCTTAACGACAACCCATCCGCTTCACCAACGCAGCGTCCTCGCAAGACGTGTTATAAACACATTGTAGGGCCCTCTGATATCCCGTGAGTCAAGTTGTCGTCCTTTTAACAGTTCACGACGTACGATCCTGGACGGAAAAATATAGCAAAAGAAGAAAAGCGGCATGAAACTGATGAAAACGTTCGATTTTGGGCACCAAAAACGTGCACAGCGAGCAAGCTGGCTGCCCTCGTCGTAGAGCTCTTAGAGAGCTTTGCAACGGTTTGCTGTGCACCGCGTAACTCCATACGGATCAAAAGTTATGGGCACCGGAGCCACGGAAACCTGGTCACAAACCCTACGGCCTCAGTTTGCAGGCCCAGTCTCTACGTGAAGCGAAGTTGTCTTGCCCAATGTTCCGTGGGATTCAGTAATAGAGATTTGGTGGATAAAGTATCTTGGCATCCCTAACCAGGCAAAAAAAATTGAAAAGGTGGTGCAACACGGGGACTTCCCAGGTGGTCACCCATCCTAGTACTACTCTCGCCCAAGCACGCTTAACTTCGGAGTTCTGATGGGATCCGGTGCATTAGTGTTGGTATGATCACACCCGTCATGTTGTGGGCACAATTCCTATATGTGTCAACGGTTCACAGTCCCAGCGTAGAGAGATGGCCCATTCAAAAGGCCCAATGGGCTTAACGACAACCCAACTGCTTCAACAACGCAGCATCCTCGCAAGACGTGATATCAACACATTGTAGGGCCCTCTGACTTCCCGCGAGTCAGGTTGTCGTCCTTTGAATAGTTCACAACGTATGATTCGGGATAGAAAAACAGAGCAAAATAAGAAAAGTGCCTTGAAACTGATGAAAACGTTCGATTTTGGGCTCCAAAAATGGGCAGAGCTGGCAAGCTGGCTGCCCCCGTCGTAGAGGTCTCAGAGAGCTTTGCAACGGTATGCTGTGCGCCGCGTAACTCCTTATGGATCAAAAGTTATGGGCACCGGAGCGACGGAGACCTTGTCACAAACCCTACGCCCTCGATTTATCGGGCCCAGCCTCTACGTGAAGCGAAGTTTTCTTGCCCAATGTTCCGTGGGATTCAGTAAAAGCGATTTGGTGGATAAAGTATTTTGGCAACCCTAACCAGGGCAAAAAAAATTGAAAAGGGGGTGCAACACGAGGACTTCCCAGGGGGTCACCCATCCTAGTATTACTCTCGCTCAAGCAGGCTTAACTACGGAGTTCTGATGGGTTCCGGTGCATTAGTGCTAGTATCATCGCACCCGTCATGTTGAGGGCACAATTCCTATATGTGTTAACGGTTCACAGTCCCAGCTTAGAGAGATGGCCCATTCAAAAGGCCCAATGGGCTTAACAACAACCCATCCGCTTCAACAACGCAGCAACCTCGCAAGACGTTATATCGACACGTTGTAGGGCCCTCTGACGTCCCGCGAGTCAGGTTGTCGTCCTTTTAACAGTTCACAACGTATGATCCGGGACGGAAAAACAGAGCAAAAGAAGAAAAGTGGCCTGAAACTGATGAAAATGTTAGATTTTGGGCTCCATAAACGGGCACAGCGAGCAAGCTAGTTGCCCCTGTCGCAGAGGTCTTAGAGAGCTTTGCAACGGTATGCTGTGCGCCGCGTAACTCCTCTCGGATCAAAAGTTATGGGCACCGGTGCGACGGAGACCTGGTCACAAACCCTACGCCCTCGGTTTGCGGGCCCAGCCTCTACGTGAAGCGAAGTTTTCTTGTCCAATGTTTCGTGGTATTCAGTAATAGAGATTTGGTAGATAAAGTATCTTGGAAACCCTAACCAGGGGAAAAAAAATTGAAAAGGGGGTGCAACACGAGGACTTCCCAGGGGGTCACCCATCCTAGCACTACTCTCGCCCAAGCACGCTTAACTTCGGAGTTCTAATGGGATCCGGTGCATTAATGCTGGGACGATCGCACCCGTCATGTTGAGGGAACAATTCCTATATGTGTTAACGGTTCACTATCCCAGCCTAGAGAGATGGCCCATTCAAAAGGCCTAATGGGCTTAACGACAACCCATCCGCTTCAACAATGCAGCATCCTCGCAAGACGTGATATCAACACATTGTAGGGCCCTATGATATCCCGTGAGTCAAGTTGTCGTCCTTTTAACAGTTCACGACGTACGATCCTGGACGGAAAAATATACCAAAAGAAGAAAAGCGGCATGAAACTGATGAAAACGTTCGATTTTGGGCACCAAAAACGTGCACAGCGAGGAAGCTGGCTGCCCTCGTCGTAGAGCTCTTAGAGAGCTTTGCAACGGTATGCGGTGCACCGCGTAACTCCATACGGATCAAAAGTTATGGGCACCGGAGCCACGGAAACCTGGTCACAAACCCTACGCCCTCGGTTTGCGGGCCCAGTCTCTACGTGAAGCAAAGTTGTCTTGCCTAATGTTCCGTGGCATTCAGTAATAGAGATTTGGTGGATAAAGTATCTTGGCATCCATAACCAGGCAAAAAAAATTGAAAAGGTGGTGCAACACGGGGACTTCCCAGGTGGTCACCCATCCTAGTACTACTCTCGCCCAAGCACGCTTAACTTCAGAGTTCTGATGGGATCCGGTGCATTAGTGTTGGTATGATCGCACCCGTCATGTTGTGGGCACAATTCCTATATGTGTCAACGGTTCACAGTCCCAGCGTAGAGAGATGGCCCATTCAAATGGCCCAATGGGCTTAACGACAACCCATCTGCTTCAACAACGCAGCATCCTCGCAAGACGTGATATCAACACATTGTAGGGCCCTCTGACTTCCCGCGAGTCAAGCTGTCGTCCTTTGAACAGTTCACAACGTATGATCCGGGATACAAAAACATAGCAAAATAAGAAAAGTGCCTTGAAACTGATGAAAACGTTCGATTTTGGGCTCCAAAAATGGGCAGAGCTGGCAAGCTGGCTGCCCCCGTCGTAGAGGTCTCAGAGAGCTTTGCAACAGTATGCTGTGCGCCGCGTAACTCCTTATGGATCAAAAGTTATGGGCACCGGAGCGACGGAGACCTTGTCACAAACCCTACGCCCTCGATTTATCGGGCCCAGCCTCTACGTGAAGCGAAGTTTTCTTGCCCAATGTTCCGTGGGATTCAGTAAAAGCGATTTGGTGGATAAAGTATCTTGGCAACCCTAACCAGGGCAAAAAAAATTGAAAAGGGGGTGCAACACGAGGACTTCCCAGGGGGTCACCCATCCTAGTATTACTCTCGCTCAAGCAGGCTTAACTTCGGAGTTCTGAAGGGTTCCGGTGCATTAGTGCTAGTATCATCGCACCCGTCATGTTGAGGGCACAATTCCTATATGTGTTAATGGTTCACAGTCCCAGCTTAGAGAGATGGCCCATTCAAAAGGCCCAATGGGCTTAACGATAACCCATCCGCTTCAACAACGCAGCAACCTCGCAAGACATTATATCGACATGTTGTAGGGCCCTATGATGTCCCGCGAGTCAGGTTGTCGTCCTCTTAACAATTCACAACGTTTTATCCGGGACGGAAAAACAGAGCTAAAGAAGAAAAGTGGCCTGAGACTGATGAAAACGTTAGATTTTGGGCTCCATAAACGGGCACAGCGAGCAAGCTGGTTGCCCCGGTTGTAGAGGTCTCAGAGAGCTTTGCAACGGTATGCTGTGCGCCGCGTAACTCCTCACGGGTCAAAAGTTATGGGCATCGGAGCGACGGAGACCTGGTCACAAACCCTACGCCCTCGGTTTGCGGGCCCAGCCTCTAAGTGAAGCGAAGTTGTCTTGCCCAATGTTCCGTGGGATTCAGTAATAGAGATTTGGTAGATAAAGTATCTTGGCAACCCTAACCAGGGGGTCACCCATCCTAGGGGGTCACCCATCCAAGCACTACTCTCGCCCAAGCACGCTTAACTTCGGAGTTCTAATGGGATCCAATGCATTAGTGCTGGTATGATCGCACCAGTCATGTTGAGGGCACAATTCCAATATGTGTTAACAGTTCACAGTCTCAGCCTAGAGAGATGGCCCATTCAAAAGGCCCAAAGGGCTTAACAACAACCCATCCACTTCAACAACGTAGCATCCTCGCAAGACGTGATATCAACACATTATAGGGCCCTCTGATGTCCCGGGAGTTAGGTTGTCGTCCTTTAAACAGTTAATGACGTATGATCCTGGATGAAAAAACAAAGCAAAAGAAGAAAAGTGGCGTGAAACTGATGAAAACGTTCAATTTTGGGCTCCAAAAATGGGCACAGCGAGCAAGCTGGCTGCCCCCGTCGTAGAGCTCTCAGAGAGCTTTGCAACGGTATCCTATATGCCGCGTAACTCCTTACGGATCAAAAGTTATGGGCACCGGAGCGACAAAAACCTGGTCACAAACCCTACGCCCCCGGATTGCAGGCCCAGCCTCAACGTGAAGCGAAGTTGTCTTGCCCAATGTTCCGTGGGATTTAGTAATAGAGATTTGGTGGATAAAGTATCTTGGCAACCCTAACCAGGGAAAAAAAACTGAAAAGGGGTGCAACACGACGACTTCCCAAGTGGTCACCCATCCTAGTACAACTCTCGCCCAAGCACGCTTAACTTTGGAGTTCTGATGGGATCCGGTGCATTAGTGCTGGTATGATTGCACCCATCATGTTGAGGGCACAATTTCTTTATGTGTTAACTGTTCACAGTCCCAGCCTAGAGAGATGACCCATTCAAAAGGCCCAATGGGCTTAACGACAACCCATCTGCTTCAATAACGCAGCATGCTTGCAAGACGTGATATCTACACATTGTAGGGCCCTCTGATGTCCCGCGAGTCAGATTGTCATCCTTTTAACAGTTCACGACGTACGATCCGGGATGGAAAAACAGAGCAAAAGAAGAAAAGTGGCCTGAAAATGATGAAAACGTTCGATTTTGGGCTCCAAAAATGGGCACAGCGAGCATGCTAGTTGTCCCCGTCGTAGAGCTCTCAGAGAGCTTTGCAACGGTATGATGTGCGCAGCGTAACTCATTACGGATAAAAAGTTATGGGCACAGGAGCGACGGAGACCTGGTCACAAACCCTACGCCCTCAGTTTGCGGGCCCAGCCACTACGTGAAACAAAGTTGTCTTGCCCAATGTTCCGTGGGATTCAGCCATAGAGATTTGGTGGATAAAGTATCTTGGTAACCCTAACCAGGGCAAAAAAAATTGAAAAGGGGGTGCAACACGAGGACTTCCGAGGGGGTCACCCATTATAGTACTACTCTCGCCCAAGCACGCTTAACTTCGGAGTTCTGATGGGATCCGGTGTATTAGTACTGGTATGATCGCACCCGTCAGGTTGAGGGCACAATTCCTATATGTGTTAACGGTTCATAGTCCCAGCCTAGAGAGATGGCCCATTCAAAAGTCCCAATGGGCTTAACGACAACCCATCCGCTTCAACTACGCAGCATCCGCGCAAGACGTTATATCGACACGTTGTAGGGCCCTCTGATGTACTGGGAGTCAGGTTGTCGTCCTTTTAACAGTTCACAACGTATGATCCGGGACAGAAAAATAGAGCTGAAGAAGAAAAGTGGCCTGAAACTGATGAAAACGTTCGATTTTGGGCTCAAAAAAGGGGCACAGCAAGCAAGCTAGCTGCCCCCGTCGTAGAGCTCTCAGAGAGCTTTGCAACGGTATGCTGTGCGCCGCGTAACTCCTTACGGATCAAAAGTTAAGGGCACCGGAGCGACGGAGACCTGGTCACAAATCCTACGCCCACGGTTTGCGGGCCCAGCCTCTACGTGAAGCGAAGTTGTCTTGTCCTTTGTTCCGTGGGATTCAGTAATAGAGATTTTGGTGGATAAAGTATCTTAGCAACCCTAACCAGGGCAAATAAAACTGAAAAGTCGGTACAACACGAGGACTTCCCAGGGGGTCACCCATCCTAGTACTACTTTCACCCAAGCACGCTTAACTTCGGAGTTCTGATGGGATCCGGTGCATTAGTGCTGGTATGATCGCACCCGTCATGTTGAGGGCACAATTCTTATATGTGTTAACGGTTCACAATCCCAGCCTAGAGAGATGGCCCATTCAAAAGGCCCAATGGGCTAAACGACAATCCATCTACTTCAACAACACAGCATCCTCGCAAGACATTATATCGACACGTTGTAGGGCCCTCTGACGTCCCGCGAGTCAGGTTGTCGTCCTTTGAACAGTTCACAACGTATGATCCGGGATGAAAAAATAGAGCAAAAGAAGAAAAGTTGCCTGAAACTGATAAACACGTTCCATTATGGGCTCCAAAAAGGGGCATAGCTAGCAAGCTAGCTGCCCCCGTCGTAGAGCACTCAGAGAGCTTTGCAACGGTATGCTGTGCGCCGCGTAACTCCTTACGAATCAAAAGTTATGGGCACCGGAGCGACAGAAACCAGGTCACAAACCCTACGCCCTCGGTTTATTGGGCCCAGCCTCTACGTGAAGCGAACTTGTCTTGCCCAATGTTCCTTCGGACTCACTAATAGAGATTTGATGGATAAAGTAACTTGGCAACCCTAACCAGGGCAAAAAAAATGAAAAGGGGTTGCAACACGAGGACTTCCCACGGGGTCACCCATCCTACTACTACTCTCGCCCAAGCACGCTTAACTTCGGAGTTCTGATGGGATCCGGTGCATTAGTGCTTTTATGATCGTACCCGTCATGTTGAGGGCACAATTCCTTTATGTGTTAACTGTTCATAGTCCCAGCCTAGAGAGATGGCCCATTCAAAAGGCCCAATGGGCTTAACGACAACCCATCCGCTTCAACAATGCAGCATGCTTGCAAGACGTGATATCGACACATTGTAGGGCCCTCTGATGTCCCGCGAGTCAGGTTGTTGTCCTTTTGACAGTTCACGACGTACGATTCGGGACAGAAAAATAGAGCAAGAGAAGAAAAGTGATCGGAAATGTATGAAAACGTTCAATTTTGGGCTCCATAAACGGGCACAGCGAGCAAGTTGGTTGCCCCCGTCGTAGAGGTCTCAGAGAGCTTTGCAACGGTATGCTGTGCGCAGTGTAACTCCTCACGGATCAAAAGTTATGGGCATCGGAGCGACGGAGACCTGGTCACAAACCCTACGCCCTCGTTTTGCAGGCCCAACCTCTACGTGAAGCGAAGTTGTCTTGCCCAATGTTCCGTGGGATTTAGTAATAGAGATTTGGTGGATAAAGTATCTTGGCAACCCTAACCAGGGTAAAAAAAATTGAAAAAGGTGTGCAACACGAGGACTTCCCAGGGGGTTACCCATCCTAGCACTACTCTCGCCCAAACACGCTTAACTTCGGAGTTCTGATGGGATCCAGTGCATTAGTGCTGGTATGATCGCACCCGTCATGTTGAGGGCACAATTCCAATATGTGTTAACAGTTCACAGTCTCAGCCTAGAGAGATGGCCCATTCAAAAGGCCCAAAGGGCTTAACGACAACCCATCTGCTTCAACAACGTAGCATCCTCACAAGACGTGATATCAACACATTGTAGGGCCCTCTGATGTCCCGGGAGTCAGGTTGTCGTCCTTTTAAAAGTTAACGACGTACGATCCTGGACGAAAAAACAAAGCAAAAGAAGAAAAGCGGCCTGAAACTGATGAAAACGTTCGATTTTGGGCTCCAAAAATGGGCACAGCGAGCAAGTTGGCTGCCCCCGTCGTAGAGCTCTCAGAGAGCTTTGCAACAGTATGCTATATGCCGCGTAACTCCTTACGGATCAAAAGTTATGGGAACCGGAGCGACGAAAACCTGGTCACAAACCCTACGCCCTCGGTTTGCGGGCCCAGCCTCTACGTGAAGTGAAGTTGTCTTGCCCAATGTTCCGTGGGATTTAGTAATACAGATTTGCTGGATAAAGTATCTTGGCAACCCTAACCAGGGCAAAAAAAATTGAAACGGGGTGCAACATGAGGACTTCCCAAGTGGTCACCCATCCTAGTACAACTCTCGCCCAAGCACGCTTAACTTTGGAGTTCTGATGGGATCCGGTGCATTAGTGCTGGTATGATCGCACCCGTCATGTTGAGGGCACAATTCCTTTATGTGTTAACTGTTCACAGTCCCAGCCTAGAGAGATGACCAATTCAAAAGGCCCAATGGGCTTAACGACAACCCATCTGCTTCAATAACGCAGCATGCTTGCAAGACGTGATATCGACATATTGTAAGGCCCTCTGATGTCCCGTGAGTCAGATTGTCGTCCTTTTAACAGTTCACGACGTACGATCCGGGACGGAAAAACATAGCAAAAGAAGAAAAGTGGCCTGAAAATGATGAAAACGTTCGATTTTGGGCTCCAAAAATGGGCACAGCGAGCATGCTAGTTGCCCCCGTCGTAGAGCTCTCAGAGAGCTTTGCAACGGTGTGCTGTACGCCGCGTAACTCATTACGGATTAAAAGTTATGGACACCGGAGCGACGGAGACCTAGTCACAATCCCTACGCCCTCGGTTTGCGGGCCCAGCCACTACGTGAAACAAAGTTGTCTTGCCCAATGTTCCGTGGGATTGAGCCATAGAGATTTGGCGGATAAAGTATCTTGGTAACCCTAACCAGGGCAAAAAAAATTGAAAAGGGGGTATAACACGAGGACTTCCCAGGGGGTCACCCATTATAGTACTACTCTCGCCCAAGCACGCTTAACTTCGGAGTTCTGATGGGATCCGGTGTATTAGTACTGGTATGATCGCACCTGTCAGGTTGAGGGCACAATTCCTATATGTGTTAACGGTTCATAGTCCCAGCCTAGAGAGATGGCCCATTCAAAAGGCCCAATGGGCTTAACGACAACCCATCCACTTCAACTACGCAGCATCAGCGCAAGACGTTATATCGACACGTTGTAGGGCCCTCTGATGTCCTGCGAGTCAGGTTGTCGTCCTTTTAACAGTTCACAACGTATGATCCGGGACAGAAAAATAGAGCAAAAGAAGAAAAGTGGACTGAAACTGATGAAAACATTCGATTTCGTGCTCCAAAAAGGGGCACAACGAGCAAGCTGGCTGCCCCCCTCATAGAGCTCTCAGAGAGCTTTGCAACGGTATGTTGTGCGCCGCGTAACTCCTTACGGATCAAAAGTTAAGGGCACCGGAGCGACGGAGACCTGGTCACAAACCCTACACCCACGGTTTACGGGCCCAGCCTCTACGTGAAGCGAAGTTGTCTTCTCCTTTGTTCCGTGGGATTCAGTAATAGAGATTTGGTGGATAAAGTATCTTGGCAACCCTAACCAGGGCAAATAAAACTGAAAAGTCGATACAACACGACGACTTCCCAGGGGGTCACCCATCCTAGTACTACTTTCACCCAAGCACGCTTAACTTCGGAGTTCTGATGGGATCTGGTGCATTAGTGCTGGTATGATCGCACCCGTCATGTTGAGGTCACAATTCTTATATGTGTTAACTGTTCACAATCCCAGCCTAGATAGATGGCCCATTCAAAAGGCCTAATGGGCTTAACGACAACCCATCTGCTTCAACAACGCAGCATCCTCGCAAGACATTATATCGACACGTTGTAGGGCCCTCTGACGTCCCGCGAGTCAGGTTGTCGTCCTTTGAACATTTCACAACGTATGATCCGGGACGTAAAAATAGAGCAAAAGAAGAAAAGTGGCCTGAAACTGATAAACACGTTCGATTATGGGCTCCAAAAGGGGGCATAGCTAGCAAGCTAGCTGCCCCCGTCGTAGAGCACTCAGAGAGCTTTGCAACGGTATGCTGTGCACCGCGTAACTCCTTACGGATCAAAAGTTATGGGCACCGGAGCGACAGAGACCTGGTCACAAACCCTACACCCTCGGTTTATTGGGCCCAGCCTCTACGTGAAGCGAACTTGTCTTTCCCAATGTTCCTTGGGACTCAGTAATAGAGATTTGATGGATAAAATAACTTGGCAACCGTAACCAGGGCAAAAAAAAATGAAAAGGGTGTGCAACACGAGGACTTCCCAGGGGGTTACCCATCCTAGTAGTACTCTCGCCCAAGCACGCTTAACTTCGGAGTTCTGATGGGATCCGGTGGATTAGTGCTGGTATGATCGCACCCGTCATGTTGAGGGCACATTTCCTTTATGTGTTAACTGTTCATAGTCCCAGCCTAGAGAGATGGCCCATTCAAAAGGCCCAATGGGCTTAACGACAACCCATCCGCTTCAACAATGCAGCATGCTTGCAAGACGTGATATCGACACATTGTAGGGCCCTCTGATGTCCCGCGAGTCAGGTTGTCGTCCTTTTGACAATTCACGACGTACGATTCGGGACGGAGAAACAGTGCAAAAGAAGAAAAGTGACCTGAAACTGAAGAAAACGTTCGATTTTGGGCTCCAAAAAGGGCACAGTGAGCAAGCTGGCTGCCCCCGTCGTAGAGCTCTCAGAGTGCTTCGCAACGGTATGCTGTGCGCCGCGTAACTCCTTACGGATCCAAAGTTATGGGCACCGGAGTGACAGAGACCTAGTCACAAACCCTACTCCCTCAGTTTGCTGGCCCAGCCTCTACGTGAAGTGAAGTTGTCTTGCCCTATGTTCCGTGGGATTCAGTAACAGAGATTTGGTGGATAAAGTATCTTGGCAACCCTAACCAGGGCAAAAAAAATTGAAAAGGGGGCGCAACATGAGGACTTCCCAAGGGGTCACCTATCCTAGTACTACTCCCGCCCAAGCGCGCTTAACTTCGGAGTTCTGATGGGATGCGGTGCATTAGTACGGGTATGATCACACCTATCATGTTGAGGGCACAATTCCTATATGTGTTAACGATTCACAATTCCAGCCTAGAGAGATGGCCCATTCAAAAGGCCCAATGGGCTTAACGACAAGCAATCCGCTTCAACAATGCAGGATCCTCGCAAGACATTATATCGACACGTTGTGGGGCCCTCTGACGTCCCGCGAGTCAGGTTGTCATCCGTTGAACAGTACACAACGTATGATCCGCGATGGAAAAATAGAGCAAAAGAAGAAAAGTGGCCTGAAACTGATGAAAACGTTCAATTTTGGGCACCAAAAACGGACACAGCCAGCAAGCTGGCTGTTCCCGTCGGAGAGCACTGAGTGAGCTTTGCAACGGTATGATGTGCGCCACGTAACTCCTTTCGGATCAAAAGTTATGGGTAGCGGAGCGACGGAGACCTAGTCACAAACCCTACGCCCTCGGTTTATCGGGCCCAGCCTCTACGTGAAGTGAAGTTGTCTTGCCCATTGTTCCGTGGGACTCTGTAATAGAGATTTGGTGGTTAAAGTATCTTGGCAACCCTAACCAGGGCAAAAAAAATTGGAAAAGGGGTGCAACACAAGGACTTCCCAGGGGGTCACCCATCCTAGTACTACTCTCGCCAAGCACGTTTAACTTTGGAGTTCTGATGGGATCCGGTGCATTAGTGCTGGTATGATCGCACCTGTCATGTTGAGGGCACAATTCCTTTATGTGTTAGCTGTTCACAGTCCCAGCCTCCAGAGATGGCCCATTCAAAAGGCCCAATGGGCATAACGACAACCCATCTGGTTCAAAAAAGCAGCATCCTCACAAGACGTTATATCGACACGTTGTAGGGCCCTCTGACGTCCCGCGAGTCAGGTTGTCGTCCTTTGAACAGGTCAAAACGTATGATCTGGGACGAAAAACAGAGCAAAAGAAGAAAAATGGCCTAAAACTGATGAAAACGTTCGATTTTGGGCTCAAAAAATGGGCACAACGAGCAAGCTGGCTACCCCCGTCGTAGAGCTCTAAGAGAGCATTGCAACGGTATGCTGTGCGCCGCGTAACTCCTTACGTATCAAAAGTTATGGGCACCAAAGTGACGGAGGCCTGGTCACAAACCCTACGCCCTCCGTTTATCGGGTCCAGCCTCTACGTGAAGCGAAGTTGACTTGCCCAATGTTCCGTGGGATTCAGTAAAAGAGATTTGGTGGATAATGTATCTTGGCAACCCTAACCAATGCAAAAAAAATTGAAAAGGGGGTGCAACACGAGGACTTCCCAAGGGGTCACCCATCCTAGTACTACTCTCGCCCAAGCACGCTTAACTTCGGAGTTCTGATGGGATCTGGTGCATTAGTGCTGGTATGATCACACCTGTCATGTTGAGGGCACAATTCCTATATGTGTTAACGGTTCATAGTCCCAGCTTAGAAAGGTGGCCCATTCAAAAGGCACAATGGGCTTAACGACAACCCATCCGCTTCCACAAGGCAGCATGCTTGCAAGACGTGATATCAACACGTTGTAGGGCCCTCTGATGTCCCGCGAGTCAGGTTGTCGTCCTATTAACAGTTTTGCGACGTTCGATTCTTGACGGAAAAACAGAGCAAAAGAAGAAAAGTGGCCTGAAATCGATGAAAATGTTCGATTTTGGGCTCCATAAACGGTCATAGCGAGCATGCTGGCTGCCCCCGTTGTAGAGCTCTCAGAGAGCTTTGCAATGGTATGCTGTGCGCCGCGTAACTCCTTACGTATCAAAAGTTATGGGCACCGGAGCGACGGCGACCTGGTCACAAACACTACGCCCTCGGTTTATCGGGCCCAGCCTCTACGTGAAGCGAAGTTGTCTGATGGGATCCGGTGCATTAGTGCTGGTATGATCGCACCCGTCATGTTGAGGGCACAAATCCTTTATGTGTTAACTGTTCACTGTCCCAGCCAAGAGAGATGGCCCATTCAAAAGGCCCAATGGGCTTAACAATAACCCATCCACTTCAACAATGCAGCATGCTTGCAAGACGTGATATCGACACGTTGTAGGGCCCTCTGATCTCCCGCGAGTCAGGTTGTCGTCCTTTTAACAGTTCACGACGTACGATCCTGGATGGACAAACAGAGCAAAAGAAGAAAAGCGGCCTGAAACTGATGAAAACGTTCGATTTTGGGCTCCAAAAATGGGCAAAGCGAGTAAACTGGCTGCCCCTGTCGTAGAGCACTCAGAGAGCTTTGCAACGGTATGCTGTGTGCTGCGTAACTCCTTACGGATCAAAAGTTATAGGCACCGGAGCGACAGAGACCTGGTCACAAACCCTACGCCCTCGGTTTATTGGGCCCAGCCTCTACGTGAAGCGAAGTTGTCTTGCCCAATGTTTCGTGGGACTCAGTAATAGAGATTTGGTGGATAAAGTATCTTGGCAACCCTAACCAGGGCAAAAAAAATTGAAAAAGGGGTACAACACGAGGACTTCCCAGGGGGTCACCCATCCTAGTACTACTCTCGCCCAAGCACGCTTAATTTCGGAGTTCTGATGGGATCCGGTGCATTAGTGCTGGTATGATCGCAGCCGTGATGTTGAGGACACAATTCCTTTATGTGTTAACTGTTCACAGTCCCAGCCTAGAGAGATGGTCCATTCAAAAGGCCCAATGGGCTTAACGACAACCCATCCGCTTCAACATTGCAGCATGCTTGCAAGATGTGATATCTACACGTTGTAGGGCCCTCTAATGTCCTGCGAGACAGGTTGTCGTCCTTTCAACAATTCACGACGTACGATTCGGGACGGAAAAACATAGCAAAAGAAGAAAATTGGCCTGAAACTGATGAAAACGTTCGATTTTGGGCTCCAAAAATGGGCACAGCGAGCATGCTAGTTGCCCCCATCGTAGAGCTCTCAGAGAGCTTTGCAACGGTATGATGTACGCCACGTAACTTCTTACGGATCAAAAGTTATGGGCACCGAAGCGACGGAGGCCATGTCACAAACCCTACGCCCTTGGTTTGCGGGCCCAGCCTCTACATGTAGCGAAGTTGTCTTGCCCAATGTTTCGTAGGATTCAGTAATATAGATTTGGTGGATAAAAGATCTTGGCAACCCTGACCAGGGCAAAAAAAATTGAAAAAGGGTGCAAAACGAGGACTTCTCAAGGGGTCACCCATACTAGTACTACTCTTGCCCAAGCACGATTAACTTCGTAGTTCTGATGGGATCTGGTGCATTAGTGCTGGTTTAATCGCACCCGTCATGTTGAGGGCACAATTCCTTTATGTGTTAACGGTTCACAATCCCAGCATAGAGAGATGGCCCATTCAAAAGGCCCAATGGGCATAACGACAACCCATCTGCTTCAACAACGTAGCTTCCTCACAAGATGTTATATCGACATGTTGTAGGGCCTTCTGACGTCCCGCGAGTCATGTTGTCGTCCATTGAACAGGTCACAACGTATGATCCGGGACGGAAAAATAGAGCAAAAGAAGAAAAATGGCCTAAAACTAACGAAAACGTTCGATTTTGGGCTCCAAAAATGGGCACAACGAGCAAGCTGGCTGCCCCCGTCGTAGAGCTCTAAGAGAGCTTTGCAATGGTATGCTGTGCGCCGCGAAACTCCTTACGTATTAAAAGTTATGGGCACCGAAGCGACAGGGACCTGGTCACAAACCCTACGCCCTCCGTTTATCGGGCCCAGCCTCTACGTGAAGCGAAGTTGACTTGCCCAATGTTCCGTGGGATTCAGTAAAAGAGATTTGGTGGATAATGTATCTTGGCAACCCTAACCAATGCAAAAAAAATTGAAAAGGGGGTGCAACACGAGGACTTCCCAGGGGGTCACCCATCCTAGTACTACTCTCGCCCAAGCACGCTTAACTTCGGAGTACTGATGGGATCTGGTGCATTAGTGCTGGTATGATCACACCCGTCATGTTGAGGGCACAATTCCTATATGTGTTAACGGTTCATAGTCCCAGCCAAGAAAGATGGCCCATTCAAAAGGCCCAATGGGCTTAACGACAACCCATCCGCTTCCACAAGGCAGCATGCTTGCAAGACGTGATATCAACACGTTGTAGGGCCCTCTGATGTCCGGCGAGTCAGGTTGTCGTCCTATTAACAGTTCGCGACGTTCGATTCTGGACGGAAAAACAGAGCAAAAGAAGAAAAGTAGCCTGAAACCGATGAAAACGTTCGATTTTGGGCTCCATAAACTGGCACAGCGAGCATGCTGGCTACCCCCGTCGTAGAGCTCTCAGAGAGCTTTGCAACGGTATGTTGTGCGCCGCGTAACTCCTTATGTATCAAAAGTTATGGGAACCGGAGCGACGGAGACCTGGTCACAAACCCTATGCCCTCGGTTTATCGGGCCCAGCCTCTTCGTGAAGCGAAGTTGTCTGATGGGATCCGGTGCATTAGTGCTGGTATGATCGCACCCGTCATGTTGAGGGCACAAATCCTTTATGTGTTAACTGTTCACTGTCCCAGCCAAGAGAGATGGCCCATTCAAAAGGCCCAATGGGCTTAACGACAACCCATCCACTTCAACAATGCAGCATGCTTGCAAGACGTGATATCGACACGTTGTAGGGCCCATTGATCTCCCGTGAGTCAGGTTGCTGTCCTTTTAACAGTTCACGACGTACGATCCTGGGCGGACAAATAGAGCAAAAGAAGAAAAGCGGCCTGAAGTTGATGAAAAAGTTCGATTTTGGGCTCCAAAAATGGGCAAAGCGAGCAAACTGGCTACCCCTATCGTAGAGCACTCAGAGAGCTTTGCAACGGTATGTTGTGTACTGCGTAACTCCTTACGGATCAAAAGTTATGGGCACCGGAGCGACGGAGACCTGGTCACAAAGCCTACGCCCTCGGTTTATCGGGCCCAGCCTCTACGTGAAGCAAAGTTGTCTTGTCCAATGTTACGTGGGACTCAGTAATAGAGATTTGGTGGATAAAGTATCTTGGCAACCCTAACCAGGCCAAAAAAAATTGAAAAAGGGGAGCAACACGAGGACTTCCAAGGTCACCCATCCTAGTACTACTCTCGCCCAAGTACTCTTAACTTCGGAGTTCGGATGGGATTCGGTGCATCAATGCTGGTATGATCGCACCCGTCATGTTGAGAACACAATTCCTTTATGTGTTAACTGTTCACTGTCCCAACCTAGAGAGATGGCCCGTTCAAAAGGCCCAATGGGCTTAACGACAACCCATCCGCTTCAACATTGTAGCATGCTTGCAAGACGTGATATCGACACGTTGTAGGGCCCTCTGATGTCCTGCGAGTCAGGTTGTTGTCCTTTCAGCATTTCACGACGTACGATTCGGGACGAAAAAACAGAGCAAAAGAAGAAAAGTGGCTAGAAACTGATGAAAACGTTCGATTTTGGGCTCCAAAAATGGTCACAGCAAGCATGATGGTTGCCCCCGTCATAGAGCTCTCAGAGAGCTTTGCAACGGTATGCTGTGGGCCACGTAACTCCTTACGAATCAAAAGTTATGGGCACCGGAGCGACGGAGACCTAGTCACAAACCCTACGCCCTCAGTTTATCGGGCCCAGCCTCTACGTGAAGCGAAGTTGTCTTGCCTAATGTTTCGTGGGACTCAGTAATAGAGATTTGGTGGATAAAGTATCTTGGCAACCCTAACCAGGGCAAAAAAAATTTAAAAAAGAGGTGCAACACGAGGACTTCCCAGGGGGTCACCCATCCTAGTACTATTCTCGCCCAAGCACACTTAACTTCGGAGTTCTGATGGGATCCGGTGCATTAGTACTGGTATAATCGAACCCGTCATGTTGAGGGCACAATTCCTTTATGTGTTAACTGTTCGCAGTCCCAGCCTAGAGAAATGGCCCATTCAAAAGGCCCAATATGCTTAACGACAATCTATCTGCTTCAACAACGCAGCATCCTCGCAAGACGTGATATCAACATGAAGCGAAGTTGTCTTGCCCAATGTTCTGTGGGATTCAGTAATAGAGATTTGGTGGATAAAGTATCCTGGCAACCCTAAACAGGGCAAAAAAAATTGAAATGGGGTGCAAGACGAGGACTTCCCAAGGGGTCACCCATCCTAGTACTTCTCTCGCCCAAGCATGCTTAACTTCGGAGTTCTGATGGGATCCGGTGCATTAGTGCTGGTATGATCGCAACCGTCGTGTTGAGGGCACAATTCCTTTATGTGTTAACAGTTCACAATCCCAGCATAGAGAGATGGCCCATTCAAAAGGCCCAATGGGCTTAACGACAACCCATCTGCTTCAACAACGCAGCATCAACGCAAGACGTTATATCGACACGTTGTAAGGCCGTCTAAAGTCCCGCGAGTCACATTGTCGTCCTTTGAACAGTTCACAACGCATGATTCGGGACAGAAAAACAGAGCAAAAGAAGAAAAATTGACTGAAACTGATGAAAACGTTCGATTTTGGGCTCCAAAAATGGGCATAGTGAACGAGCTGGTTGCCCCCGTCGTAGAGCTCTCAGAGAGCTTTGTAACGGTATGCTGTGCGCCACGTAACTCCTTACGTATCAAAAGTTATGGGCACCGGAGCGACGGAGACCTGGTCACAAACCCTACGCCCTCGGTTTATCGGGACCAGCCTCTACTTGAAGCGAAGTTGTCTTGCCCAATGTTCCGTGGGATTCAGTAAAAGATATTTGGTGGATAAAGTATCTTGGAAACCCTAACCAGGGCAAAAAAAATTGAAAAGGGGGTGCAACACAAGGACTTCCCAGGGGGTCACCCATCCTAGTACTACTCTCGCCCAAGCACGCTTAACTTCGGAGTTCTGATGGGATCCGGTGCATTGTTGCCGGTATGATCACACCCGCCATGTTGAGGGCACAATTCCTATTTGTGTTAACGGTTCACAGTCCTAGCTTGAGAGATGGCCCATTCAAAAGGCCCAATGGGCTTAACCACAACCCATCCGTTTCAACAACGCAGCATGCATTCAAGACGTTATATCGACACGTTGTAGGGCCCTCTAATGTCCCTCGAGTTCGGTTGTCGTCCTTTTCACAGTTCACGACGTACGATCCGGGACTGAAAAACAGAGCAAAAGAAGAAAAGTGGCCTGAAACTGATGAAGACGTTCGATTTTAGGCTCCAAAAATGGGCACAGCGAGCAAGCTGGTTGCCCTCGTCGTAGAGCTCTCAGAGAGCTTTGCAACGGTATGCTATGCGCCGTGTAACTCCTTACGGATCAAAAGTTATGGGCACCGGAGCGACGGAGACCTGGTCACAAACCCTACGCCCTCGGTTTGCTGGCTCAGCCTCTACGTGGAACGAAGTTGTCGTGCCCAATGTTCCGTGGGATTCAGTAATAGATATTTGGTGGATAAAGTGTCTTGGCAACCCTAACTAGGGCAAAAAAAATTGAAAAGGGGTGCAACATGAGGACTTCCCAGGGGGTCACCCAACCTATTACTACTCTCGCCCTAGCACGCTTAACTTCGGAGTTCTGATGGGATCTGGTGCATTAGTGCTATATGATCGCACCCATCATGTTGAGAGCACAATTCCTATGTGTTAACGGTTCACAGACCCAACCTAGAGAGATGGCCCATTCAAAAAGCCCAATGGGCTTAACGACAACCCATCCGCTTCAACAACGCAGCATCCTCGCAAGACGTGATATCCACACATTGTAG
Source organism: Ehretia macrophylla (assembly GCA_037974665.1). Classification (NCBI taxonomy): domain Eukaryota; kingdom Viridiplantae; phylum Streptophyta; class Magnoliopsida; order Boraginales; family Ehretiaceae; genus Ehretia; species Ehretia macrophylla. Next base: position 7,673,421 of record CM075780.1, read on the forward strand.
GGCCCTCTGATATCCCGCGAGTGAAGTTGTCGTCCTTTTAATAGTTCACGACGTATGATCTGGAACCAAAAAACAGAGCAAAAGACGAAAAGTGGCCTGAAATTGATGAAAATGTTCGATTTTGTTCTCCAAAATTGAGCACAACGAGCAAGCTGGCTGGCCCCATCGTAGAGCTCTCTGAGAGCTTTGTAACGGTATGTTGTGCGCCGCGTAACTCCTTACGGATCAAAAGTTATGGGCACCGGAGCGACGGAGACCTGGTCACAAACCCTACGCCCTCGGTTTATGGGTCCCAGCCTCTACGTGAAGCGAAGTTGTCTTGCCCAATGTTCCATGGGATTCAGTAATAGAGATTTGGTGGATAAAGTATCATGGCAACCCTAACCAGGACAAAAAAAATTGAAAAGGGGGTGCAACACAAGGACTTCCCAGGGCGTCAACCATCCTAGTACTACTCTCGCCCAAGCACGCTTAACTTCGGAGTTCTGATGGGATCCGGTGCATTAGTGCTGGTATGACCGCACCCGTCATGTTGAGGGCACAATTCCTATATGTGTTAACGGTTCACAGTCGCAGCCTAGAGAGATGGCCCATTCAAAAGGCCCAATGGGCTTAACAACAACCCATCCGCTTCAACAACGCAGCATCCTCACAAGATGTTATATCAACACGCTGTAGGGCCTTCTGACGTCCCGCGAGTCAGGTTGTCGTCCTTTTAACAGTTCACAACGTATGATCCGGGATGGAAAAACAGAGCGAAAGAAGAAAAGTGGCCTGAAACTGATGATAACGTTCGATTTTGGGCTCCAAAAATGGGCAAAGCGAGCAAGCTGGCTGCCTTCGTCGTAGAGCTCTCAGAGAGCTTTGTAACGGTATGTTGTGCGCCCCGTAACTCCTTACAGATCAAAAGTTATAGGCACCGGAGCGACGGAGACTTGGTCACAAACCCTATGCCCTTGGTTTGCGGGCCCAGCCTCTACGTGAAGCGAAGTTGTCTGGCCTTATGTTCCATGGGATTCTGTAATAGAGATTTGGTGGATAAAGAATCTTGGCAACCCTAACCAGGGCAAAAAAAATTGAAAACGGGGTGCAACACGAGGACTTCCCAAGGGGTCACCCATCCTAGTACTACTCTCGTCCAAGCACGCTTAACTTCGGAGTTCTGATGGGATCCGGTGCATTAGTGCTGGTATGATCGCACTCGTCATGTTGAGGGCACAATTCCTTTATGTGTTAACGGTTCACAGTCCCAGCCGAGAGAGATGGCCCATTCAAAAGGCCCAATGGGCTTAACGGCAACCCATCCCCTTTAACAACGTAGCACGCTTGCAAAGCTTGATATCGACACGTTGTAGGGCCCTCTAATGTCCCGCGAGTCAGGTTGTCGTCCTTTTCACAGTTCACGACGTACGATTTGGGACTGAAAAACAGAGCAAAAGAAGAAAAACGGCCTGAAACTGATGAAGACGTTCGTTTTTGGGCTCCAAAAATGGGCACAGCGAGTAAGTTGGCTGCCCTCGTCGTAGAGCTCTCAGAGAGCTTTCCAACGGTATGTTGTGTGCCGCGTAACTCCTTACGAATCAAAAGTAATGGGCAACGGAGCGACGGAGACCAGGTCACAAACCCTACGCCCTCGGTTTATCGGGCCCAGCCACAATGTGAAGCGAAGTTGTCTTGCCCAATATTCTGTGGGATTTAGTAATAGAGATTTGGTGGATAAAGTATCTTGGCAACCCTAACCAGGGCAAAAAAAATTGAAAATGGGGTGCAACACGAGGACTTCCTAGGGGGTCACCCATCCTAGTACTACTCTCGCCCAAGCACGCTTAACTTCAGAGTTCTGACGGGATCCGGTGCATTAGTGCTGGTATAATCGCACCCTTCATGTTGAGGGCACAATTCCTTTATGTGTTAATTGTTCACAGTCCCAGCCTAGAGAGATGGCCCAATCAAAAGGCCCAATGGGCTTAACCAAAACCCATCCGCTTCAACAACGCAGCATGCTAGCCAGACATTATATCGACACGTTGTAGGGCCCTCTAATGTCCCTCCAGTTAGGTTGTCGTCCTTTTAACAGTTCACGACGTACGATCCGGGATGAAAAAACAGAGCAAAAGAAGAAAAGTGGCATGAAACTGATTAAAACGTTCGATTTTGGGCTCCAAAAAAGGCAAAGCGAGCATGCTCGCTGCCCCCGTTGTAGAGCTCTCAGAGTGCTTTGCAACGGTATGCTGTGCGCCGTGTAACTCCTTACGGATCAAAATTTATGTGCACCGGAGCGACGGAGACCTGTTCACAAACCCTACGCCCTCGGTTTGCGGGCCCAGCATCTACGTGAAGCGAAGTTGTCTTGCCCAATGTTTCGTGAGAATCAAAAATAGAGATTTGGTGGATAAAGTATCTTGGCAACCTTAAACAAGGTAAAAAAAATTGAAAAGGAGGAGCAACACTAGGACTTCCCAGGGGGTCACCCATCCTAGTACTACTCTCGTCCAAGCACGCTAAACTTCGGAGTTCTGATAGGATCCGGTGCATTAGTGCAGGTATGATTGCACCCGTCATGTTGAGGGCAAAATTCCTATATGTGTTAACAGTTCACAGTCCCAACCTAGATAGATGGCCCATTCAAAAGGCCCAATGGGCTTAACGACAACCCATCTGCTTTAACAACGTAGCATGCTTGCAAGACGTGATATCGACATGTTGTAGGGCCCTCTGATGTCCCTTGAGTCAGGTTGTCATCCTTTTAACAGTTCACGACGTACGATCCGGGACGGAAAAACAGAGCAAAAGAAGAAAAGTGGCCAGAAATTGATGAAAACATTCGATTTTCGTCTCCAAAAATGGGCACAACGAGCAAGCTGACTGCCCCCGTCGTAGAGCTCTTAGAGAGCTTTGCAACGATATGCTGTGCGCCGCGTAACTCCTTATGGATCAAAAGTAATGGGCACCGGAGCGACGGAGACCTGGTCACAAACCCTACGTCCTCGGTTTATCGGGCCCAACCTCTACGTGAAGCGAAGTTGTCTTGCCCAATGTTCCGTGGGATTCAGTAATAGAGATTTGGGGGATAAAGTATCTCGCAACCCTAACCAGGGCAAAAAAAATTGAAAAGGGGGTGCAACACGAGGACCTCCCAGGAGGTCAACCATCCTAGTACTACTCTCGCCCAAGCACGCTTATCTTTGGAGTTCTTATGGGATCCGGTACATTAGTGCTGGTATGATCGCACCCATCATGTAGAGGGCAGAATTCCTATATGTGTTAACGGTTCACAGTCCCAGCCTAGAGAGATGGCCCATTCAAAAGGCCCAATAGGCTTGACGACAACCCATCCACTTCAACAACACAGCATCCTCGCAAGACGTGATATCAACACGTTGTAGGGCCCTCTGATGTCCCGCGAGTCAGGTTGTTGTCCTTTTAACAGTTCACGACGTACGATCCGGGATGAAAAAACAGAGCAAAAGAAGAAAAGTGGCCTGAAATTGATGAAAACTTTTGATTTTTCGCTCCAATAACGGGCACAGCGAGCAAGCTGGCTGTCCCGTCGTAGAGCTCTCAGAGAGCTTTGCAACGGTATGTCGTGCGCAGCGTAACTCCTTACAGATCAAAAGTTTTGGGCACCGGAGCGACTGAGAACTGGTCACAAACCCTACGCCCTCGGTTTATCGGGCCCGGCCTCTACGTGAAGTGAAGTTGTCTTGCCCAATGTTCCGTGGGATTCAGCAACAGAGATTTGGTGGATAAAGTATCTTGGCAACCCTAACCAGGGCTATAAAAATTGAAAAGGGGGTGCAACACGAGGACTTCCCAGGGGGTCACCCATCCTAGTACTACTCTCGCCCAAGCACGCTTAACTTCGGAGTTCTGATGGGATCCGGTGCATTACTGCTGGTATGATCGCACCCGTCATGTTGAGCGCACAATTCCTTTATGTGTTAATTGTTCACAGTCCCAGCCTAGAGAGATGGCCCATTCAAACGGCCCAATAGGCTTAACCACAACCCATCCGCTTCAACAACGCAGCATGCTTGCAATACGTGATATCGACATGTTGTAGGGCCTTCTGATGTCCCGCGAGTTAGGTTGTCGCCCTTTTAATAGTTCACGACGTACGATCCGGGATGAAAAAATAGAGCAAAAGAAGGAAAGTGGACTGAAACTGATGAAAACGTTCGATTTTGGGCTCCAAAAAGGGCACACGAGCATGCTGGCTGCCCCCGTCGTAGAGCTCTCAGAGCGCTTTGCAACGGTATGCTGTGCGCCGCGTAACTCCTTGCGAATCAAAAGTTATGGGTACCTGAGCGATGGAGACCTGGTCACAAACCCTACGCCCACGGTTTGCGGGCCCAGCCTCTGCCTGAAACGAAGTTGTCTTGCCCAATGTTCCATGGGTTTCAGTAATAGAGATTAGGTGGATAAAGTATCTTGGCAACCCTAACCAGGGCAAAAAAATTGAAAAGGGGGTGCAACACGAGGACTTCCCAGGGGGTCACCCATCCTAGTACTATCTCGCCCAAGCACGCTTAACTTCGGAGTTCTGATGGGATCCGGTGCACTAGTGCTGGTATGATCGCACCCGTCATGTTGAGGGCACAATACCTTTATGTGTTAATTGTTCACAGTCCAACCCTAGAGAGATCGCCCATTCAAAAGGCCCAATGGGCTTAACCATAACCCATCCGCTTCAACAATGCAGCATGCTTGCAAGACGTGATATCGACGAGTTGTAGGGCCCTCTGATGTCCCGCAAGTTAGGTTGTCACCCTTTTAACAGTTCACGACGTACGATCTGGGACGAAAAAACAGAGCAAAAGAAGAAAAGTGGCCTGAAACTGATGAAAACGTTCGATTTTGGGCTCCAAAAAAGGCACAGCGAGCATGCTGGCTGCCCCCGTCGTAGAGCTCTCAGAGAGCTTTCCAACGGTATGCTGTGCGCCGCGTAACTCCTTACGAATCAAAAGTTATGGGCACCGGAGCGACGGAGACCTAGTCACAAACACTACGCCCTCGAATTGCGGGCCCAGCCTATACGTGACGCGAAGTTGTCTTGCCATATGTTCCTTGGGATTCAGTAATAGATATTTGGTGGATAGAGTATCTTGGCAACCCTAACCAAGGCAAAAAGAATTGAAAATGAGGTGCAACACGAGGACTTCCCAGTGGGTCACCCATCCTAGTACTACTCTCGCGCAAGCACGCTTAACTTCGGAGTTCTGATGGGATCCGTTGGATTAGTGCTGCTATGATCGCTCCCGTCATGTTGGGGGCACAATTCCGATATGTGTTAACGGTTCACAGTCCCAACCTAGATAGATGGCCCATTCAAAAGGCCCAATGGGCTTAACGACAACCCATCCGTTTCAACAACGCAGCATGCTTGCAAGACGTTATATCGACATGTTGGAGGGCCCTACGATGTGCTGCGAGTCAGGTTGTCGTCCTTTTAACAGTTCACGACGTACGATTTGGGACGGAAAAACAGAGCAAAAGAGGAAAAGTGGCCTGATTCGGGACGGACACAGCGAGCATGCTGGCTGCCCCCGTCGTAGAGCTCTCAGAGAACTTTGCAACGGTATGTTGTGCGCCACGTAACTCCTTACGGATCAAAAGTTATGGGCACCGGAGCGACAGAGACCTGGTCACAAACCCTACGCCCTTGGTTTGCGGGCCCAGCCTCTACGTGAAGTGAAGTTGTCTTGCCCAATGTTCCGTGGGATTCAGTAATAGAGATTTGGTGGATAAAGTATCTTGACAAACCTAACCGGGGCAAAAAAAATTGAAAAGGTGGTGCAACACGTGGATTTTCCAGGGGGTCACCCATCCTAGTACTACTCTCGCCCAAGCACGCTTAACTTCGGAGTTCTTATGGGATCCGGTGCATTAGTGCTGGTATGATCACACCAGTCATGTTGAGGGCACAATTCCTATATATGTTAACGATTCACAGTCCCAGCCTAGAGAGATGGCCTATTCAAAAGGCCTAATAGGCTCAATGACAACCCATCCGCTTCAACAACGCAGCATCCTCGCAAGACGTGATATCAACACGTTGTAGGGCCCTCTGATGTCCCGCAAGTCCGGTTGTCTTCCTTTTAACAGTTCACGACGTACGATGCGGGACGACAAAACAGAGCAAAAGAAGAAAAGTGGCTTGAAACTGATGAAAACGTTCGATTTTGGGCTCCAAAAGCGGGCACAGCAAGCATGCTGGCTGCCCCAGTCGATGAGCTCTCAGAGGGCTTTGCAACGGTATGCTGTGCGCTGCGTAACTCCTTACGGATCAAAAGTTATGAGCACCGGAGCGACGAAGACCTTGTCACAAACCCTAAGCCCTCGGTTTACGGGCCCAGTCTCTACGTGAAGCGAAGTTGTCTTGCCCAATGTTCAGTGGGATTCAGTAATAGATATTTGGTGGATAAAGTAAATTGGCAACCCTAACCAGGGCAAAAAAAATTGAAAAGGCGGTGCAACACGAGGACTTCCCAGGGGGTCACACATCCTAGTACTACTCTCACCCAAGCACGCTTAACTTTGGAGTTCTGATGGGGTCCAGTGCATTAGTGCTGGCAGGATCGCACCAGTCATGTTGAGGGCACAATTCCTATATGTGTTAACGGTTCACAGTCCCAGCCTAGAGAGATGGCCCATTCAAAAGGCCCAATAGGCTTAACGACAACTTATCCGCTTCAACAACGCAGCATGCTTGCAAGACGTGATATCGACACGTTGTAGGGCCCTTTGATGTCCCGCAAGTCAGGTTGTCGTCCTTTTAACAGTTCACGACGTACGATCCGGGTCGTAAAAACGGAGCAAAAGAAGAAAAGTGGCATGAAACTGATGAAAACGTTCGATTTTGGGCTCCAAAAACAGGCACAGTGAGCAAGCTGGCTGCCCCCTTCGTAGAGCTCTAAGAAAGCTTTGCAACGGTATGCTGTGCTCCGTGTAACTACTTACGGATCAAAAGTTATGGGCATCCGAGCGACGGAGACCTGGTCACAAACCCTACGCCCTCGATTTGCGGGCCCAGCCTCTCCGTGAAGCGAAGTTGTATTGCCCAATGTTCCATGGGATTCAGTAATAGATATTTGGTAGATAAAGTATCTTGGCAACCCTAACCAGGGCAAAAAAAATTGAAAAGGGGGTGAAACACGAGGGCTTCCCAGGGGGTCACCCATCCTAGTACTACTCTCGCCCAAGCGCGCTAAACTTCGGAGTTCTGATGGGATCCGGTGCATTAGTGCTGGTATGATCGCACCCGTCAAGTTGAGGGCACAATTCCTATATGTGTTAACGGTTCACAATCCCAACCTAGAAAGATGGCCCATTCAAAAGGCCCAATGGGCTTAACGACAACCAATCCGCTTTAACAACGCAGCATCCTCGCAAGACGTTATACCGACACGTTGTAGGGCCCTCTGACGTCCCACGAGTCAGGTTGTCGTCCTTTGAACAGTTCACAACGTATGATCCGGGATGAAAAAACAGAGCAAAAGAAGAAAAGTGGCTTGAAATTGATGAAAACGTTTGATTTTGGGCTCCAAAAAGGGCACAGTGAGCAAGCTGCCTGCCCCGTCGTAGAGCTCTCTGATAGCTTTGCAACGGTATGCTGTCCGCAGCGTAACTCCTTACGGATCAAAAGTTATAGGCACCGGAGCGATGGAGACCTGGTCACAAACCCTGCGCCCTCGGTTTATCGGGCCCAACCTCTACTTGAAGCGAAGTTGTCTTGCCCAATGTTCCATGGGATTCAGTAATAGAGATTTGGGGGATAAAGTATCTTGGCAAACCTAACCAGGGCAAAAAAAATTGAAAAGGGGTGCAACACGAGGACTTCCCAAGGGGTCAACAATCATAGTACTACTCTCGCCCAAGCACGCTTAACTTCGGACTTCTGATGGGATCCGGTGCATTAGTGCTGGTATGATCGCACCCGTCAAGTTGAGGGCACAATTAATATATGTGTTAACAGTTCACAGTCCCAGCCTAGAGAGATGGCCCATTCAAAAGGCCCAATGGGCTTAACGACAACCCATCCGCTTCAACAATGCAGCATGCTTGCAAGACGTGATATCGACATGTTGCAGGGCCCTCTGATGTCCCGCGAGTCAGGTTGTCATCCTTTTAATAGTTCACGACGTATGATCCGGGACGGAAAAACAGAGCAATAGAAGAAAAGTGGACTGAAACTGATGAAAACTTCGATTTTGGGCTCCAAAAACGGGCACAGCGAGCATGCTGGCTGCCCCCAGTCGTAGAGCTCTTAGAGAGCTTTGCAACGGTATGTTGTGCGCCGCGTAACTCCTTACGAATCAAAAGTTATGGTCACCGGAACGACGGAGACCTGGTCACAGACCCTACGCCCTCGGTTTGCGGGCCCAGCCTCTACGTGAAGCGAAGTTGTCTTGCCCAATGTTCAGTGGGATTCAGTTATAGAGATTTGGTGGATAAAGTATCTTGGCAAACCTAACCAGGGCAAAAAAAATTGAAAAGGGGGTGCAACACGAGGACTACACAGGGGGTCACCCATCTTAGTACTACTCTCGCCCAAGCACGCTTCACTTCGGAGTTCTGATGGGATCCGGTGTATTAGTGCTGGTATGATCGCACCCGTCATGTTGAGGGCACAATTCCTTTATGTGTTAATTGTTCACAGTCCCAGCCTAGGGAGATGGCCCATTCAAAAGGCCCAATGGGCTTAACCACAACCCATTCGCTTCAACAACGCAGCATGCTTGCAAGACATTATATCGAAACATTGTAGGGCCCTCTAATGTCCCGCGAGTCAGGTTGTCGTCCTTTTAACAGTTCACGACGTACTATCCGGGATGAAAAAATAGAGCAAAAGAAGAAAAGTGGCCCGAAACTGATGAAAACGTTCGATTTTGTGCTCCAAAAAGGGCACAGCGAGCATGCTGGCTGCCCTCGTCGTAGAGCTCTCAAAGAGCTTTGCAATGGTATGCTGTGCGCCGTGTAACTCCTTACGGATCAAAAGTTATGGGCAGCGGAGCGACGGAGACCTGGTCACAAACCCTACACCCTCGGTTTGCGGGCCCAACCCCTTCGTGAAGAGAAGTTGTCTTGCCCAATGTTCCATGGGATCAGTAATAGAGATTTGGTGTTTAAAGTATCTTGGCAACCCTAACCAAGGCAAAAAAAATGGAAAATGAGGTGCAACACGAGGACTTCCCAGGGGATCACCCTTCCTAGTACTACTCTCGCCCTAGCACGCTTAACTTCAGAGTTCTGATGGGATCCGGTGCATTAGTGCAGGTATGATCGCTCCCGTCATGTTGAGGGCACAATTCCTATATGTGTTAACAGTTCACAGTCCCAACCTAGATAGATGGCCCATTCAAAAGGCCCAATTGGCTTAACGACAACCCATCCACTTCAACAACGTAGCATGCTTGCAAGACGTGATATCGACACGTTGTAGGGCCCTCTGATGTCCCTTGAGTCTGGTTGTCATCCTTTTAACAGTTCACGACGTACGATCCGGGACGCAAAAACAGAGCAAAAGAAGAAAAGTGGCCTGAAACTGATGAAAACATTCGATTTTGCTCTCCAAAAATGGGCATAGTGAGCAAGCTGGCTGCCCCCGTCGTAGAGCACTTAGAGAGCTTTGCAACGGTATGCTTTGCGTCGCGTAACTCCTTATGGATCAAAAGTTATGGGCACCGGAGCGACAGAGACCTGGTCACAAACCCTACGCCATCGGTTTATCGGGCCCAACCTTTACGTGAAGCGAAGTTGCCTTACCCAATGTTCCGTGGGATTCAGTAATAGGGATTTGGTGGATAAAGTATCTTGGCAACCCTAACCAGGGCAAAAAAAATTGAAAAGGGGGTGCAACACAAGGACTTCCCAGGGGATCAACCATCCTATTACTACTCTCGCCCAAGCACGCTTATCTTCGGAGTTCTTATGGGATACGGTACATGAGTGCTGGTATGATCGTACCCGTCATGTTGAGGGCACAATTCCTATATGTGTTAACGGTTCACAGTCCCAGCCTAGAGAAATGGCCCATTCAAAAGGCCCAATGGGCTTAACGACAACCCATCCGCTTCAACAACGCAGCATCCTCGCAAGACGTGATATCAACACGTTGTAGGGCCCTCTGATGTCCCGCGAGTCAGGTTGTCGTCCTTCTAACAGTTCACGACGTACGATCCGAGATAGAAAAATAGAGCAAAAGAAGAAAAGTGGCCTAAAATTGATGAAAACGTTCGATTTTGGGCTCCAATAACGGGCACAACGAGCAAGCTGGCTATCCTGTCGTAGAGCTCTCAGAGAGCTTTGCAACGGTATGTTGTGCGCAGCGTAACTCCTTACGGATCAAAAGTTATGGGCACCGGAGCGACGGAGACCTGGTCACAAACCCTACGCCCTCAGTTTATCGGGCCCAGCCTCTACGTGAAGCGAAGTTGTCTTGCCCAATGTTCCGTGGGATTCAGTAACAGAGATTTGGCGGATAAAGTATCTTGGCAACCCTAACCAGGGCAAAAAAAATTGAAAAGGGGGTGCAACACAAGGACTTCCCAGGGGATCAACCATCCTATTAATACTCTCGCCCAAGCACGCTTATCTTCGGAGTTCTTATGGGATCCGGTACATGAGTGCTGGTATGATCGCACCCGTCATGTTGAGGGCACAATTCCTATATGTGTTAACGGCTCACAGTCCCAGCCTAGAGAAATGGCCCATTCAAAAGGCCCAATGGGCTTAACGACAACCCATCTGCTTCAACAATGCAGCATCCTCGCAAGACGTGATATCAACACGTTGTAGGGCCCTCTGATGTCCCGCGAGTCAGGTTGTCGTCCTTCTAACAGTTCACGACGTACGATCCGAGACAGAAAAACAGAGCAAAAGAAGAAAAGTGGCCTGAAATTGAGGGCACAATTCCTTTATGTGTTAATTGTACACAGTCCCAGCCTAGAGAGATGGCCCATTCAAAAGGCCCAATGGGCTTAACCATAACCCATCCGCTTCAACAACGCAGCATGGTTGCAAGACGTGATATCGACACGTTGTAAGGCCCTCTGATGTCCCGCGAGTTAGGTTGTCGCCGTTTTAACAGTTCACGATGTACGATCCCGGATGAAAAAACAGAGCAAAAGAAGAAAAGTGGCCTGAAACTGATGAAAACGTTCAATTTTGGGCTCCAAAAAGGGCACAGCGAGCATGCTGGCTGCCCCCATCTTAGAGCTCTCGGAGAGCTTTGCAACGGTATGATGTGCGCTACGTAACTCCTTACGGATCAAAAGTTATGGGCACCGGAGCGACGGAGACTTGGTCACAAACCCTATGCCCTCGTATTGCGGGCCCACCCTCTACGTGAAACGAAGTTGTCTTGCCCAATGTTCCGTGGGTTTCAGTAATAGATATTTGGTGGATAAAGTATCTTGGCAACCCTAACAGGGCAAAAAAAATTGAAAAGGGGGTGCAACATGAGGACTTCCTAGGGGGTCACCCATCCTAGTACTACTCTCGCCCAAGCACGCTTAACTTCGGAGATCAAATGGGATCCGGAGTATTAGTGCTGGTATGATCGCACCCGTCATGTTAAGGGCACAATTCCTATATGTGTTAACGGTTCACAGTCCCAGCCTAGAGAGATGGCCCATTCAAAAGGCCCAATGGGCTTAACGACAACCAATCCGCTTCAACAACACAGCATCCTCGTAAGACGTTATATCGACACATTGTAGGGCCCTCTGATTTTCCGCGAGTCAGGTTGTTGTCCTTTTAACAGTTCACAACGTATGATCCGGGACGAAAAAAAAGAGCAAAAGAAGAAATGTGGCCGAAAATTGATGAAAACGTTCGATTTTGGGCTCCAAAAATGGGCACAGCGAGCAAGCTGGCTGCCCCAGTCGTAGAGCTCTCAGAGAGCTTTGCAACGGTTTGCTGTGCGCCGTGTAACTCCTTACGGATCAAAAGTTATGTGCACCGGAGCGATGGAGACTTGGTCACAAACCCTACGCCCTCGGTTTGCGGGCCTAGCCCCTACGTGAAGCGAAGTTGTCTTGCCCAATGTTCCATGGGATTCAGTAATAGAGATATGGTGGATAAAGTATTTTGGCAACCCTAACCAGGGCAAAAAAAATTGAAAAGGTGGTGCAACACGAGGACTTCACAGGGGGTCACCCATCCTAGTTCTACTCTCGCCCAAGCAAGCTTAACTTCGGAGTTCTGATGAGATCCGGTACATTAGTGCTGGTATGAACGCACCCATCATGTTGAGCGCACAATTCCTTTATGTGTTAACTGTTCACAGTCCCAGCCTAGAGAGATGGCCCATTCAAAAGGCCCAATGGGCTTAATGACAACCCATCTGCTTCAACAACAAAGCATGCTTGCAAGACGTGATATCGACACATTGTAGGGCCCTCTGATGTCCCGCGAGTCAGGTTTTCATCCTTTTAACAGTTCACGACGTACGATCCGGGACGGAAAAATAGAGCAAAAGAAGAAAAGTGGCCTGAAATAGATAAAAACGTTCGATTTTGGGCTCCAAAAAAGGGCAAAGCGAGCATGCTGGCTGCCCCCGTCGTAACGCTCCCAGAGAGCTTTGCAACGGTATGTTGTGCGCCACGTAACTCCTTACGAATCAAAAGTTATGGGCACCGGAGCGACGGAGACTTGGTCACAAACCCTACGCCCTCGGTTTGCGGGCCCAGCCTCTACGTGAAGCGAAGTTGTCTTGCCATATGTTCCGTGGGATTCAGTAATAGAGATTTGGTAGATAAAGTATTTGGCAACCCTAACCAAGGCAAAAAAAATTGAAAATGAGGTGTAACACGAGGACTTCCCAGTGGGTCACCCATCCTAGTACTACTCTCGCCCAAGCACGCTAAACTTCGGAGTTCTGATGGGATCCGTTGCATTAGTGCTGGTATGATCGCTTCCTTCATGTTGAGGGCACAATTCCTATATGTGTTAACGGTTCACAGTCCCAGCCTAGATAGATGGCTATTCAAAATGCCGAATGGGCTTAACGACAACCCATCCGCTTCAACAACGCAGCATGCTAGCAAGATGTGATATCGATACGTTGTAGGGCCCTATGATGTCCCGCGAGTCAGGTTGTCGTCCTTTTAATAGTTCACGACGTACGATCCGGGACGCAAAAACAGAGCAAAAGAAGAAAAGTTGCCTGAAATAGATGAAAGCGTTTGATTTTGGGGCCCAAAAATGGGCACAGCGAGCAAGCTGGCTGCCTTCGTCAAAGAGCTCTCAAAGAGCTTTGCAACGGTATGCTGTGCACTGCGTAACTCCTTACGGATCAAAAGTTATGAGCACCGGAGCGACGGAGACCTGGTCACAAACCCTAAGCCCTCGGTATACGGGCCCAGTCTCTACGTGAAGCGAAGTTGTCTTGCCCAATGTTCTGTGGGATTCAGTAATACAGATTTGGTGGATAAAGTATCTTGGCAACCCTAACCAGGGCAAAAAAAATTGAAAATGGGGTGCAACACGAGGACTTCCCAGGGGGTCACACATCCTAGTAGTACACTCACCCAAGCACGCTTAACTTCGGAGTTCTGAGGGGATTCGGTGCATTAGTGCTGGTATGATCGCACCCGTCATGTTGAGGGCACAATTCCTTTATGTGTTAACTGTTCACAGTCGCAGCCTAGAGAGATGGCCCATTCAAAAGGCCCAAAGGGCTGAACGACAACCCATCCGCTTCAACAACGTAGCATGCTTATAAGACCTAATATCGACACTTTGTAGGGCGCTATGATGTCCCGCGAGTCAGGTTGTCATCCTTTTAACAGTTCACGACGTACGATCCGGGATGAAAAAACAGAGCACAAGAAGAAAAGTGGCATGAAACTGATGAAAACGTTCGATTTTAGGCTCCAAAAAGGGGCATAACGAGCAAGCTGGCTACCCCCGTCGCAGAGCTCTAAGAGAGCTTTGCAACGGTATGTTGTGCGCAGCGTAACTCCTTACGGATCAAAAGTTATGGGCACCGGAGCGACGGAGACCTGGTGACAAACCCTACGCCCTCGGTTTATCGGGACCAGCCTCAACGTGAAGCGAAGTTGTCTAGCCCAATGTTCCGTGGGATTCAGTAATAGAGATTTGGTGGATGAAGTATCTTGGCAACCCTAACCAGGGCAAAAAAAATTGAAAAGGGGGTGCAACACGAGGACTTCGCAAGGGGTCACCCATCCTAGTACTACTCTCGCCCAAGCACGCTTAACTTCGGAGTTCTAATGGGATCCGGTGCATTAGTGCTGGTATGATCGCACCCGTCTTGTTGAGGGCACAATTGCTTTATGTGTTAATTGTACAAAGTCCCAGCCTAGAGAGATGGCCGATTCAAAAGGCCCAATGGGCTTAACCACAACCGATTCGCTTCAACAACGCAGCATGTTTGCAAGACGTGTTATCGACACATTGTAGAGCCTTCTGATGTCCCGCGAGTTAGGTTGTCGTCCTTTTAACAGTTCACGACGTACGATCCGGGACGCAAAAACAAAGCAAAAGAAGAAAAGTGACCTGAAACTGATGAAAACTTTCGATTTTGGGCTCCAAAAAGGGGCACAGTCAGCAGGCTGGCTGCCCCCGCCGTAGAGCTCTAAGAGAGCTTTGCAACGGTATGCTGTGCACCTCGTAACTCCTTACGGATCAAAAGTTATGGGCACCAGAGCGACGGAGACCTGGTCACAAACCCTACGCCCTCGGTTTATCGGGCACAGCCTCTACGTGAAGCGAAGTTGTCTTGCCCAATGTTCCGTGGGATTCAGTAATAGAGATTTGGTGGATAAAGTATCTTGGCAACCCTAACCAGGGTAAAAAAAATTGAAAAGGGGGTGCAACATGAGGACTTCCCAGGGGTTCACCCATCCTAGTACTACTCTCACCCAAGCACACTTAACATCGGAGTTCTGATGGGATCCGGTGCATTAGTGCTGGTATGATCGTACCCGTCATGTTGAGGGCACAATTCCTTTATGTGTTAACTGTTCACAGTACCAGCCTCGAGAAGGCCCATTCAAAAGGCCCAATGGGCTTAACGACAACCCCTCCGCTTCAACAACGCAGCATGCTTGCAAGACGTGATAGAGACACGTTTTAGGGCCCTCTGATGTCCTGCGAGTTAGGTTGTCGTCCTTTTAACAGTTCACGACGTACGATCTGGGACGGAAAAACAGAGTAAAAGAAGAAAAGTGGCCTGAAACTGATGAAAACATTCGATTTTGGGCTCCGAAAAGGGTACAATGAGCATGCTGGCTACCCCCATCGTAGAGCTCTCAGAGAGCTTTGCAACAGTATGTTGTGCGCCGCGTAACTCCTTACGGATCAAAAGTTATGGGCACCGGAGCGACGGAGAACTGGTCACAAACCCGACGCCCTCGGTTTGTTGGCCCAACCTCTACGTGAAACGAAGTTGTCTTGCCCAATGTTCATTGGGATTTAGTAATAGAGATTTGGTGGATAAAGTATCTTGGCAACCCTAACTAGGGCAAAAAAAATTGAAAAGGGGGTGCAATACGAGGACTTCCCAAGGGGTCACCCTTCCTAGTACTACTCTCGCCCAAGCATGCTTAACTTCGGAGTTCTGATGGGATCCGGTGCATTAGTGCTGGTAGGATCGCACCAGACATGTTGAGGGCACAATTCCTAGCTGTGTTAACGGTTCACAGTCCCAGCCTAGAGAGATGGCCCATTCAAAAGGCCCAAAGGGCTTAACAACAACCCATCTATTTCAACAACGTAGCATCCTCGCAAGACGTTATATCGACACGTTGTAGGGCCCTCTGATTTCCAGCGAGTCAGGTTCTCGTCCTTTTAACAGTTCACAACGTATGATCCGGGATAGGAAAACAGAGCAAAAGAATAAAAGTGTCCTAAAACTGATGAAAACGTTCAATTTTGGGCTCCAAAAATGGGCACAACGAGCAAGCTGGCTGCCCCCATCGTAGAGCTCTCAGAGAGGTTTGCAACGGTATGCTGTGCGCCGTGTAACTTCTTACGGATCAAAAGTTATAGGCATCGGAGCGACGGAGACCTGGTCACAAAACTTGCGCCCTCGGTTTGTGGGCCCAGCCTCTACGTGAAACGAAGTTGTCTTGCCCAATGTTCCGTGGGATTCAGTAATAGAGATTTGGTGGATAAAGTATCTTGGCAACCCTAACCAGGGCAAAATAAATTGAAAAGGGGGTGCAACACGAGGACTTCCCAAGGGGTCACACATCCTAGTACTACTCTCGCCCAAGCACGCTTAACATCGGAGTTCTGATGGGATCCGGTGCATTAGTACTGGTATGATCGCACCCGTCATGTTGAGGGCACAATTCCTTTATTTGTTAATTGTTCACAGTCGCAGCCTAGAGAGATGGCCCATTCAAAAGGCCCAATGGGCTTAACGACAACCCATCCGCTTCAACAACGCAGCATGCTTGCAAGACGTGATATCGACACGTTGTAGGGCCCTCTGATATCCCGCGAGTCAGGTTGTCATCCTTTTTACAGTTCACGATTTACGATCCGGGACGGAAAAATTGAGCAGAAGAAGAAAAGTGGCGTGAAACTGATGAAAATGTTCGATTTTGGGGTCCAAAAATGGGCACAGCGACCATGCTGGCTGCCGCCATCGTAGAGCTCTCAGAGACTTGGTCACAAACCCTACGCCCTCGGTTTGCTGTCCCAGCCTCTATGTGAAGCAAAGTTGTCTTGCCCAATGTTCCATGGGATTCAGTAATAGAGATTTGGTGGATAAAGTATCTTGGCAACTCTAACCAGGGCAAAAAAAATTGAAAAGGAGGTGCAACACGAGTTCCTAGAGGGTCAACCATCCTAGTACTACTCTTGCCCAAGCACGCTTAACTTCGGAGTTCTGATGGGATCTGGTGCATTAGTGCTGGTATGATCGCACCCGTCATGTTGAGGGCACAATTCCTATATGTGTTAACGGTTCACAGTCCCAGCCTAGAGAGATGGCCCATTCAAAAGGCCCAATGGGCTTAACGACAACCCATCTTCTTCAACAACGTAGCTTCCTCGCAAGACGTGATATCAACACATTGTAGGGCCCTCTGATGTCCCGCGAGTAAGGTTCTCGTCCTTTTAACAGTTCACGACGTACGATCGGGGACGGAAAAACAGAGCAAAAGAAGAAAAGTGGCCTGAAACTGATGAAAACATTCGATTTTGGGCTACAAAAAATGCACAGCGAGCAAGCTGGCTACCCCCGTCGTAGAGCACTCAGAGAGCTTTGCAACGGTATGCTGTGCACCGCGTAACTCCTTACGGATCAAAAATTATGGGCACCGGAGCGACGGAGACCTGGTCCCAAATCCTAAGCCCTCGATTTGCGGGCCCAGCCTCTATGTGAAGCGAAGTTGTCTTGCCCAATGTTCCGTGGGATTCAGTAATAGAGATTTGGTGGATAAAGTATCTTGGCAACCCTAACCAGGGCAAAAAAAATTGAAAAGCGGGTGCAACACAAGGACTTCCCAAGGGGTCACCCATCCTAGTACTACTCTCGCCTAAGCACGCTTAACTTCGGAGTTCTGATGGGATCCGGTGCATTAGTGCTGGTATGATCGCACCCGTCATGTTGAGGGCACAATGTGTTAACTGTTCACAGTCGAAGCCTAGAGAGATGGCCCATTCAAAAGGCCCAATGGGCTTAACGACAACCCATCCGCTTCAACAACGCAGCATGCTTCCAAGACGTGATATCGACACGTTGTAGGGCCCTCTAATGTCCCGCGAGTCAGGTTGTCGTCCTTTTTCCAGTTCACGACGTACGATCCGGGACAGAAAAACATAGCAAACGAAGAAAAATGTCCTGAAACTGATGAAAATGTTCGATTTTGGACTCCAAAAATAGGCACAGGGAGCAAGCTGGCTGCCCCCATCGTAGAGCTCTTAGAGAGCTTTGCAACGGTATGCTGTGCGCCGTGTAACTCCTTACGGATCAAAAGTTATGGGCAGCGGAGCAACGGAGACCTGGTCACAAACCCTACGCCCTCGATTTGCGAGCCCAGCCTCTACGTGAAGCGAAGTTGTCTTGCCCAATGTTCTGTGGGCTTCAGTAATAGAGATTTCGTGGATAAAGTATCTTGGCAACCCTAACCAGGGCAAAAAAAATTGAAAAGGGGGTGCAACACGAGGATTTCGCAGAGGGTCACCCAGCCTAGTACTACTCTCGCCCAAGCACGCTTAACTTCGGAGTTCTGATGGGATCCGGTGCATTAGTGCTGGTATGATCGCACCCCTCATGTTGAGGGCACAATTCCTTTATGTGTTAACTGTTCACAGTCGGAGCCTAGAGAGATGGCCCATTCAAAAGGCCCAATGGGCTTAACAACAACCCATCCGCTTCAACAACGCAGAATGCTTGCAGGACGTGATATCGACACGTTCTAGGGCCCTCTGATGTCCCGCGAGTCAGGTTGTCATCCTTTTAACGGTTCACGACGTACGATCTGGGACGGAAAAACAGAGCAAAAGAAGAAAAGTGGCATGAAACTGATGAAAACGTTCGATATTGGGCTCCAAAAACGGGCACAGCGAGCATGCTGGCTGCCCCCGTCGTAGAGCTCTCAAAGAGCTTTGCAACGGTATGTTGTGCACCGCGTAACTCCTTACGGATCAAAAGTTATGGGCACCGGAGCAACGGAGACCTGGTCACAAACCCTACGCCCTCGGTTTGTAGGCCCAGCCTCTACGTGAAGCGAAGTTTTCTTGCCCAATGTTCAATGGGATTCAGTAATAGAGATTTGGTGGATAAAGTATCTTGGCAACCCTAACCAGGGCAAAAAAAATTGAAAAGGGGGTGCAACACGAGGACTTCCCAAGGGGTCACCCATCCTAGTACTACTCTAGCCTAAGCACGCTTAACTTCGGAGTTCTGATGGGATCCGGTGCATTAGTGCTGGTATGATCGCACCCGTCATGTTGAGGGCACAAAGTGTTAACTGTTCACTGTCGCAGCCTAGAGAGATGGCCCATTCAAAAGGCCCAATGGGCTTAACGACAACCCATCTGCTTCAACAACATAGCATCCTCGCAAGACGTGATATCAACATGTTGTAAGGCCCTCTGATGTCCAGCGAGTCAGGTTGTTGTCCTTTTAACAGTTCACGACGTACGATCCGGGATGGAAAAATAGAGGAAAAGAAGAAAAGTGACCTGAAACTGATGAAAACGTTCGATTTTGGGGTCCAAAAATTGGCACAACGAGCATGCTAGCTGCCGCCGTCGTTGAGCTCTCAGAGAGCTTTGCAACGGTATGCTGTGCACCGCGTAACTCCTTACGGATCAAAAGTTATGGGCTCCGGAGCGACGGAGACCTGGTCACAATCCCTACGCCCTCGGTTTGCGGTCCCAGCCTCTACGTGAAGCGAAGTTGTCTTGCCCAATGTTCTGTGGGATTCAGTAATAGAGATTTGGTGGATAAAGTATCTTGGCAACCCTAACCAAGGCAAAAAAAATTGAAAATGGGGTGCAACACGAGGACTTCCCAAGGGGTCACCCATCCTAGTACTACTCTCGCCTAAGCACGCTTAACTTCAGAGTTCTGATGGGATCCGGTGCATTAGTGCTGGTATGATCGCACCCATCTTGTTGAGGGCACAATTCCTTTATGTGTTAACTGTTCACGGTCGCAGCCTAGAGAGATGGCCCATTCAAAAGGCCTAATGGGCTTAACGACAACCCATCTGCTTCAACAACGCAGCATGCTTGCAAGACGTGATATCGACACGTTGTAGGGACCTCTGATGTCCCGCGAGTCAGGTTGTCATCCTTTTAATAGTTCACGGCGTACGATCCGGGATGGAAAAACAGAGCAAAAGAAGAAAAGTGGCCTGAAATTGATAAAAAACGTTCGATTTTGGGGTCCAAAAATGAGCACAGCGAGCATGCTGGCTGCCTCGAGCAAGCTGGCTACCCCCGTCGTAGAGCACTCAGAGAGCTTTGCAACGGTATGTTGTGCGCCGCGTAACTCCTTACGGATCAAAAGTTATGGGCACCGGAGCGACGGAGACCTCGTCACAAACCTTACGCCCACGGTTTGCAGGCCCAGCCTCTACGTGAAGCGAAGTTGTCTTGCCCAATGTTCCGTGGGATTCAGTAATAGAGATTTGGTGGTTAAAGTATCTTGGCAACCCTAACCAGGGCAAAAAAAATTGAAAAGGGGGTGCAACACGAGGACTTCCCAAGGGGTCTCCCATCCTAGTACTACTCTCGCCTAAGCATGCTTAACTTCGGAGTTCTGATGGGATCCGGTGCATTAGTGCTGGTTTGATCGCACCCGTCATGTTGAGGGCACAATGTGTTAACTGTTCACAGTCGCAGCCTAGAGAGATGGCCCATTCAAAAGGCCTAATGGGCTTAACGACAACCCATCCGCTTCAACAACGCAGCATGCTTGCAAGACGTGATATCGACACGTTGTAGGGCCCTCTGATGTCCCGCGAGTTAGGTTTTCGTCCTTTTAACAGTTCACGACGTACGATCCGGGAAAGAAAAACAGA
Organism: Ehretia macrophylla; assembly: GCA_037974665.1. Classification (NCBI taxonomy): domain Eukaryota; kingdom Viridiplantae; phylum Streptophyta; class Magnoliopsida; order Boraginales; family Ehretiaceae; genus Ehretia; species Ehretia macrophylla. The sequence continues at coordinate 7,693,934 of CM075780.1, forward strand.
GTAAAAGAAGAAAAGTGGCTTGAAACTGATGAAAACGTTCAATTTTGGGGTCCAAAAATGGGCACAACGAGCATGCTAGCTGCCCCCGTCGTAGAGCTCTCAAAGAGCTTTGCAACGGTATGATGTGCGCCGCGTAACTCCTTACGGATCAAAAGTTATGGGCACCGGAGCAACGGAGACCTGGTCACAAACCCTACGCCCTCGGCTTGGGGGCCCAGCCTCTACGTGAAGCGAACTTGTCTTGCCCAATGTTCCGTGGGATTCAGTAATAGAGATTTGGTGGTTAAAGTATCTTGCCAACCCTAACCTGGGCAAAAAAATTTGAAAAGGGGGTGCAACACGAGGACTTCCCAGGTGGTCACCCATCCTAGTACTACTCTCGCCCAAGCACGCTTAACTTTGGAGTTCTGATGGGATCCGGTGCATTAGTGCTGGTATGATCGCACCCGTCATGTTGAGGGTACAATTCATTTACGTGTTAACTGTTCACAGTCGCAGCCTAGAGAGATGGCCCATTCAAAAGGCCCAATGGGCTTAACGACAACCCATCCGCTTCAACAACGCAGCATGCTTGCAAGACGTGATATCGACACGTTATAGGGCCCTCTGATGTCCCGCAAGTCAGGTTGTCGTCCTTTTAACAATTCACGACGTACGATCCGGGACGAAAAAATAGAGCAAAATAAGAAAAGTGGCTTGAAACTGATGAAAACGTTCGATTTTGGGCTCTAAAAATGGGCACAGCGAGCATGCTGGCTGCCCCCATCGTAGAGCTCTTAGAGACCTTTGCAACGGTATATTGTGCACCGCGTAACTCCTTACGGATCAAAAGTTATGGGCACCGGAGCGACGGAGACCTGGTCACAAACCCTACGCCTTCGGTTTGCGGGCCCAGCCTCTACGTGAAGCGAAGTTGTCTTGCCCAATGTTCCGTGGGATTCAGTAATAGAGATTTGGTGGTTAAAGTATCTTGGCAACCCTAACCAGGGCAAAAAAAATTGAAAAGGGGGTGCAACACGAGGACTTCCCAAGGGGTCTCCCATCCTAGTACTACTCTCGCCTAAGCATGCTTAACTTCGGAGTTCTGATGGGATCCGGTGCATTAGTGCTGGTTTGATCGCACCCGTCATGTTGAGGGCACAATGTGTTAACTGTTCACAGTCGCAGCCTAGAGAGATGGCCCATTCAAAAGGCCTAATGGGCTTAACGACAACCCATCCGCTTCAACAACGCAGCATGCTTGCAAGACGTGATATCGACACGTTGTAGGGCCCTCTGATGTCCCGCGAGTTAGGTTTTCGTCCTTTTAACAGTTCACGACGTACGATCCGGGAAAGAAAAACAGAGTAAAAGAAGAAAAGTGGCTTGAAACTGATGAAAACGTTCAATTTTGGGGTCCAAAAATGGGCACAACGAGCATGCTAGCTGCCCCCGTCGTAGAGCTCTCAAAGAGCTTTGCAACGGTATGATGTGCGCCGCGTAACTCCTTACGGATCAAAAGTTATGGGCACCGGAGCAACGGAGACCTGGTCACAAACCCTACGCCCTCGGCTTGGGGGCCCAGCCTCTACGTGAAGCGAACTTGTCTTGCCCAATGTTCCGTGGGATTCAGTAATAGAGATTTGGTGGTTAAAGTATCTTGCCAACCCTAACCTGGGCAAAAAAATTTGAAAAGGGGGTGCAACACGAGGACTTCCCAGGGGGTCACCCATCCTAGTACTACTCTCGCCCAAGCACGCTTAACTTTGGAGTTCTGATGGGATCCGGTGCATTAGTGCTGGTATGATCGCACCCGTCATGTTGAGGGTACAATTCATTTACGTGTTAACTGTTCACAGTCGCAGCCTAGAGAGATGGCCCATTCAAAAGGCCCAATGGGCTTAACGACAACCCATCCGCTTCAACAACGCAGCATGCTTGCAAGACGTGATATCGACACGTTATAGGGCCCTCTGATGTCCCGCAAGTCAGGTTGTCGTCCTTTTAACAATTCACGACGTACGATCCGGGACGAAAAAATAGAGCAAAATAAGAAAAGTGGCTTGAAACTGATGAAAACGTTCGATTTTGGGCTCTAAAAATGGGCACAGCGAGCATGCTGGCTGCCCCCATCGTAGAGCTCTTAGAGACCTTTGCAACGGTATATTGTGCACCGCGTAACTCCTTACGGATCAAAAGTTATGGGCACCGGAGCGACGGAGACCTGGTCACAAACCCTACGCCTTCGGTTTGCGGGCCCAGCCTCTACGTGAAGCGAAGTTGTCTTGCCCAATATTCCGTGGGATTCAGTAATAGAGATTTGGTGGATAAAGTATCTTGGCCACCCTAACCAGGGCAAAATAAATTAAAAAGGAGGTGCAAAACGAGGACTTCCCAGGGTGTCACCCATCCTAGTACTACTCTCGCCCAAGCACGCTTAACTTCGGAGTTCTGATGGGATCCGGTGCATTAGTGCTGGTATGACCGCACCCGTCATGTTGAGGGCACAATTCCTATATGTGTTAAAGGTTCACAGTCCCAGCCTAGAGAGATGGCCCATTCAAAAGGCCCAATGGGCTTAACGACAACCCATCCGCTTCAACAACGCACCATCCTCGCAAGACGTGATATCAACACGTTGTAGGGCCCTCTGATGTCGATCGAGTCAGGTTGTCGTCCTTTTAACAGTTCACGACATACGATGCGGGACGAAAAAACATAGCAAAAGAAGAAAAGTTGTGAGGCCCGACCCCGATTTGTGTGCGAAACCTAGCTTCGTGTGCCCTATCCTAGATTTGCGTGGCATGACCTAGGTTTAAGAATTGTGCTCATTTTATGTGCCATACATTGAATTAAGTGCATTTATTTAGGGTTGCGTGCATTTACTTGAAAAAAATGTGTGTTCGTCTCGTAGTTCGTGTCCTATCTCGTAGTGCGTGCCATAGACCTAGGAAAGCTTGCCTTCACCCTAATCAAGAAAGCATCTTACACGGAGCACTAGACTATTAAACAATCCTACAAAATCCACTATCAATATAATAATCCTAATTCAACTACCTAGAAGATGAAATAGCACCAAACACTAAACATTCTTTATTCTTTATTCTCACCCAAAACCAATGCATCTCAAATTTCACCCTTATTATAATCTAAAATGCATTAAATAGAATCTGAATTTTCAGCAATTGCAAGCCCTTTGGCCGGCCATACCATGTTCTTGAGCAAAAAATTCATGCATGCTTAAGACAAGTCTTCACATTGTCATACCTTTTGCTTGCATCAAAGCCACACTTTGCTAAACACTAAGCCACCATCTCGGCCACATCACCATTTTCCACTAACAATTCAAACAACACACCAAAGACAACACAAAAATCAGAATTTTGCAAGGCCAATAGCTGACCAAGTGCTCAAACATTCATTTCTCTTTCATTTCTCTTTCTTTTCTCTCAATTCCCTCTCATTTCTCTCTCTCTCTCGGCCCTAGCTGCACATTACTACCTCCATAGCTTCTCTTCCTCACAACATAGTTAATCAAGTCAAGCAACCATCAAGAAAGTCGAAGCAAGCTAGCTAGAGTTCAAAAATTCTCATGCATGTGCTTTGAAGACTTCTAATCGGCCTAGGTGAGCTTCTTGACATCCATTTCTTTTCTTCATGTTTTAACCTCATGCATGTGCTAAGAGAATGAACATTAAGCAAGGAAAAATAGAGAAAAACTAGTGCGGATTTCGGCCAAGCAAGGGAAAGGAGAAGATTTGAGCTTCAACAAGGGTTTTGAGCATCTTTTGGTTGATTGCTAAGGTGAGGGTTAAAACCTTTTGAAAACTCTTCAAAAATTCACATGCATGCTCATAAATGTGTGTATTTGCTTGTGTACTTGAGCTATATGGTCGTTCATAAGCTTAAACAACCATGCATGGCAAGATCTTGGCTTGAAATTGATGCTAGGTGAAGTTGATTGTTGACATCTCTCTGACCAGTCTGTTCGAGATCAGTTTAGCTAGGCCAATGATGTTGAAAATGCTTGAAAATTGGTAGGTGACTAGTTTGTACAGTTTTGAACATTTTTCCCAGAAATAGGCCGAAGCTAATTTTGACTCTAAGGTCCTCAAAATGGCAAATCTTTAAAATGTGACCAAATCTGGAAATCTGGAAAAATGAAGCAGGTTTTGGCAGATGCACTGACCTTGTGGAACGAACCATATTTGACTTAGTAAATTATGTCTAAAATGCATGAAATTTGGTTTGCTGCTATATGTTTCAGTTCTGGACAATTTTGTCAGAAATGGACCAAGGCTAAAACTGACCCTAAGGACCTCAAAAACGTCAAGTATGGAAATGTGTGCAAATTTGGACAGTTTTGTGCAACCTCACTGTTTTGGCTATAACTAACGATTCTGAACTTCAATTGATGCAAGGTTTGTTTCTGATTTTATTTAACTTCTTAAGCTTTAATTTGACATCTTATTCACTGAATTTGGAGATTGTTTTATTATCCTATTGATTGTGAGAAAATAGCCTATTGCAGTAAAGGTTTCATTTAGCTACATGCTTGGAAAATTGTTGTAACCTCTCTTGGGGTACTAATTGTGTGGAAATGTGGTGTTGGGATGTTATGTGGACTGTTTTGAGCACTTGAGGATGTTGAATTAAATGATGCATGACTTGAGAATGATCTTGAGTGGACTTAGGGTTTTAATCACACGATTAAGCATGAAACGGAAACCCTAATGACTAGGTAGTCTTTCTAAGTGTTGATCATTTGGATATTGTGTGGAATTATATGCTTAGTGGGCTGCCAGTAATTGTCTTATAACTTTTAATGGGATTTTGACCATTGCATGTTGACAAATAAGCTTTCCTTGCATCCGAACCCATGAGGATATCATTGCATGTTGAATAATCTTATCACTTGATCACGTGGACTTCTTAATGAGTTATATGGCCTATTTTACATGTGTTACATGGCTGCCCGTTTAATTTTCATATAACTCTATATGCCTTTCAAGTGAAATTTCCTGTCTTATCGTGCCCTGCTTGTTTATCTGTCAATGTGCAATCTTATGACTATCCGGAGGCAACCTACTTTGTTGTCCTCCTACTGTGATATATTTCCTGTCATGAATGTGCATTGCATACAAGGTTGCAACCTTTCCTGTTGGCATGGTAGCGATCACGCACACCAGGCGGCATCGGGCTTGCCTGTGCACCCGTGACTACCATGGTCCCATTCCCTCTCTCGCTTGGGGGCTAGACTTCCTCGGAGAGTTGGGTCGTAGGATTTTGGGGTACATCCAGAGTACACCCACCAGGCGTGCTTGGGGAATGATATGAAGTCGGCCGCAACAACTGATCCTGGAACTGATCTGAGAGTAAAAGCTCAATGTGTCCTTTTTAATATGTGTATAAGTACTCTCGCTTGGTTCCTAGAGAACCTCGGGGAGGAAAGACCGGTATTCATGTTCTGTACTTATATTTCTGTTATATTCATGTTTGAAAAAGGGATTTTCATAAGTTGAACTGGAAAATGAGTTTCAAACTTATTTCTCGTTCCCCCTCGCTGAGTTCATAAGGACTCACCCTCTTTTATCATCTCAGGTGAAGAAAAACAGGTACAGGAACCCGAGGACAATGTGCCTATGATGAACCCCTGGAGTGATTACCTGTCTTGTTTGCTTTGCTTGATTATGGCTACTTGTGATCATTGTGTTACTTGAAGACTATTTCCTTTTATGTTGCTTGATGTCGTGATGTAAAAAACCCCCGTTGTAATTTGGGGTCTAATTTTAGTTTGTACTTATATTAAGTAGACTGATGCTAGACATAACACTACTATGATCGTTTTGCTCTTATTACCGCTAGTATCTATCTTAGGTCATGATGCTTTAGCTAAGAACTAAGTCAATGAATTTATCCAATCTTAAACAGGTATATTTTGAAATGAGGTCAAACAAACAAACGAGACATAGTATCATGCTAGGTTATAAAACAAACGGGACGTCGAAATAACCAATAGACAATTCAATTGATGGTAAAATAGTAATCTTGGTTGGAAATGGAATTGAGATGGTAAATTTTGAGGTGTTTAGAGAACTAGGTCAAACCAAAGAGCCCAATTAGAGCCGTTATGCTGCCGATTTTTCGAAAAAAATTTGGAGTCTAGGGTAAAACGTTAAGTGCTAAACCTCCTTGAACGACTAAGTACTTGAAAGGACTTGAATGTTTAGATCATACCCTAGTCTAACATTTATAGGCCGGGTTGGGGCGTGACACCTTAGAAGAAATGGTATCAGAGCTTAGATTCCTTAAGCCGGGTTTAACTCTCGGACCGTGGGTAGAGCCCTAAGATAATTAGGATGACTTGTTTATGTGTTGTTGTGTGATAAATGTGCCTTATATGTTCTATGTGCTTAAGTGATTTACATGCCTTAAATGTTTTTAGAATTGTACCTATATTATGTTGCATATCTTATGCATTAGATTCTTAATTATCTTATTACAATAAATTGTGCCTATAGATGGTTGGCCCTAGTACCCGTACTACTAATAGGAGCGGTGAACCTCAAGAGACCGGGGATACCTATCAGACTAATCCCGGTATAGCGATGTTTAATATGATGGAAAATGCCATGGATCGTGTATCACTTGTGATGGAGCGTCAGGATGCTCGTGAAGCCAACAACATCAACAACAGGAATTAGGGTAACCATGGGAGACATAGCAGAATGAGGGAATTCCTTGACTTTCGCCCGTCTAAATTCTACGGGGAAGCTGATGATGAGAAAGCAGAGGCTTGGCTGTCCGAGATCGAGAGGATTTTTAGGCCACTTGATTATACAGATGAAGAGAAGGTGAAGTTTACTGTATTTCTGTTGCACGGGAATGCCAAGCATTGGTGGCACACTGTAGAGGCACTGTGGGAGACTGATCAGACACCACACTTGTGGGGTAATTTCGTTAAGGCATTTAAGGAGAAATATGTACCTGCAGTTTCCAGGCAGAGGCGGATCGAGGAGTTCATGCACTTGACCTAGGGTAACATGACGGTGGCCCAGTACGAGGCTCGTTTTGATCGACTGTCCTGTTATGCTCAATATATGGTTTGTACTCCGGAGGTGAAAATGTAGAAATTTACTGTTGGATTGAGGCCAGAGATTCACGACCAGTTAGCTTCTCATGACTTCGATACTTATTCTGCTCTCTTTGCTGCTGCCTCTCGAGTTGAGAAGAGAAAACTAGATGGAGCCGGTTCGAGTCAGCCAAACAAGAAACCATTTCAGCCTCCAGGTCAGCAGAGGAAATTCCAGAGTCAGGGACGTAATCAGGGCCAGAGCCAGAACAGACCAAGGAATAACCGTGGCCCAACGAAAGCGCCATCAGCCTCTTCAGCCCGCGGATCCACAGGTAGTTCACCTGCTACTCAGTCCGTCAGCTGTTCTTATTGTGACAGGAAGGGGCATACCAAGGCCCAATGTTGGAGGAAGTCGGGATGTTGTATGAGGTGCGGCAGTGATCAGCATCAGATCAAGGATTGGCCTAAACGTCAGGAAGGACAGAATCAGGGTAAACCAGCCAGTAGAGGCAAGACTCCAGTTCCTAGGGTCCAGGCTCGAGCCTATGCTATTGAGTGCGAGGAGATTCCGGATGAGACCGCTGTTGTTGAAGGTACATTCTTCATACTGAATCAACCTGTTAAGGTGTTAATTGATTCGGGTGCTACTCATTCATTTATTACTCCCTTATGTGTGGAACGTGTGAAATTGAAAGTTGTATGTTTGCCATACGAAGTAGAAGTTGGTACTCCAATGGGTTCTAAACTTGTAACTAGTTCAGCCTGTAAAGCATGTAAAATCCAAATTAAGGATAGGGAATTCTCAGCCAATCTTATTGTATTACCTTTTCGAGATTATGAGGTCATTTTAAGAATGGATTGGCTGGCAAAACATCATGTCCAACTAGATTGCCGGGCGAAGATTATAACGTTTCGGGTACCTGATCAACCAATACTGGAGGTTATGGGCCGAAGAGATTTCACCGGGAGTTCCATAATTTCATCTACAAAAGTAGTGAGGTCCTTGAGGAAAGGGTGCAGCGGATACTTGGCTTACCTTATCAACAAGCCGTCGGATAAAGCTAAGTTGGAGGAGATACTTGTGATCAAAGACTATGCAGATGTGTTCCCTGAAGAATTACCCGGTTTACCCCCGAATCGGGAAAACGAGTTTGTTATTGAGTTGCTGCCTGGCGCCCAGCCGATATCTAAAGCTCCTTATCGCATGGCACCGGCCGAGCTAGAAGAATTGAAGGACCAATTGCAAGGATTGTTGAAGAAGGGGTTTGTTCAACCGAGTTCTTCACCGTGGGGTGCACCAGTCCTGTTTGTGAAGAAGAAAGACGGAACGTTGAGGCTATGTATTGACTACCGAGGTCTGAACCAAGTGACTGTCAAGAATAAATACCCACTTCCCCTGATTGACGAGTTATTTGATCAATTGCAAGGAGCCAAAGTGTATTCGAAACTCGACTTGAGGCAAGGGTATTATCAGTTACGGATCAAGAAGGAAGATGTGCCTAAAACGGCTTTCAGGACAAGATATGGACATTATGAATATGTAGTGATGCCTTTTGGACTAACTAATGCCCCTGCAGCTTTTATGGATTTGATGCATAGGGTGTTTCAACCCTACTTGGACCAATTTGTGGTGTTCTTCATTGATGATATTTTGGTATACTCGAAATCGGAAGCGGAGCATGAGCAACATCTGCGGTTGGTACTGCAGAAACTTCGAGAGCACCAATTGTATGCAAAGTTTAGCAAGTGTGAATTTTGGTTGCAACATATTGCATTTTTGGGGCATATCATATCCCAAGAGGGAATAGCGGTGGATCCAGCAAAGATTGACGCAGTGATGTCTTGGAAGAAGCCAGAAAATGTTACGGAGGTTCAGAGTTTTCTTGGTCTAGCTGGCTATTATCGCAGGTTCGTAAAGGATTTCTCTAAGATTGCAGGACCGCTTACAAAGCTCACTCAAAAGAAAACCAAGTTCATGTGGGATGATAAGTGTGAGAACAGCTTCCAAGAGTTGAAGAAAAGATTAACTACCGCACCAGTTCTTGCATTGCCTGAAGGGAGTCAAGGTTTTGTAATCTATAGTGATGCTTCGAAAGAAGGACTGGGATGCGTATTGATGCAAAATGGAAGAGTGATTGCATATGCTTCTAGGAAGCGAAAGCCGTACGAGATGAATTACCCGACGCATGATTTGGAGTTAGCGGCTATTGTGTTTGCACTCAAGAAATGGAGGCATTATCTGTGGGGTAACAAGTTTGAGGTATTTACTAATCATAAGAGCTTGAAATACTTGTTCTCTCAAAATGAGTTGAATATGAGGCAAAGGCGGTGGATGGAGCTTTTGGACGATTATAACTGCTCAATTAATTATGTGCCCGGTAAGGCGAACGTGGTTGTAAATGCCTTAAGCAGAAAGGCAAGCATGGCAAAACTGGAGGTCAAGGTACAGGAGTTGTTGGAGGAAACATTTATGTGGAAACCCCAATTGACTTAGAAAGGGTTACTTTTTGCCACTACCCAAGTTCAATCAACCTTGTTGTCTGAATTACGAGAGGCTCAACAGAAGGACCAACAATTTCAGAAGATTAAGGAAAGCAACGCAGATTTCAAGTTTCATGATGATGGTGTTTGGAGGTTTAGGAACCGGATTTGTGTTCCCAATGACCCAGAGCTGAAAAAGAAGATTCTTGAGGAAGCCCATAATTCAAGATATACTATTCACCCCGGCGGAACAAAGATGTATCGGGATTTGAAGCAACACTATTGGTGGAATAACATGAAAAGAGAAATTGCGGAGTTTGTAGCACGGTGTTTGACTTGCCAGAGAGTCAAAGTAGAACATCAACGACCCGCAGGTCTACTTCAGCCGTTGGAGATTCCTCAATGGAAATGGGAACATATAACTATGGATTTTGTTATGGACCTGCCCAGATCACAAAAGGGTCGTGACGCCGTTTGGGTTATAGTGGATAGATTGACTAAGTCGGCGCACTTCTTACCGATGAACAAGGAGGATAGTCCTGAGAAATTGGGAGATATGTATGTGGCGGAGATTGTAAGATTGCACGGGATACCTGTGAGTATTGTATCGGATAGGGATACTCGTTTTACTTCCCGATTTTGGAAGAGATTGCAAGAAGCTTTGGGAACGAAATTGAGTTTTAGCACGGCTTATCACCCTCAGACGGATGGTCAATCGGAGAGAACTATTCAGATTCTGGAGGATATGCTGAGGGCGTGTGTTTTAGACTTCGGGAAAGGTTGGGAGAAATATTTATCTCTAGCGGAGTTCGCCTACAACAATAGTTATCAGGCCACTATCGGGATGGCCCCATTTAAGGCACTATATGGACGTAAGTGTCGATCCCCGATTTACTGGGATGAAGTAGGTGAGACGAAGACTTTTGACCCGACCCTTTTACCTGAACTGATGAAGACTGTTGATAACATCCACCTCATTCGGAAACGGATGCTTACCGCCCAGAGCAAGCAGAAGAGTTATGCAAACCGCCGAAGACGAAGCCTAGAGTTTGAGGTCGGCGACAAGGTGTTCTTGAAGATATCACCCCGGAGGGGACTGATTAAGCGTGGCAAGGGTGGAAAGTTGAGCCCGAGATTTGTAGGACCATTTGAGATAGTTGAGAAGGTTGGCAAGTTGGCGTATCGCCTAGCGCTACCCCAGAACCTCTCCAATGTTCACGACGTCTTTCATGTTTCGATGCTGCGGAAGTATCATCCTGACCCGTCACATATCTTGGAACCAGAGCCGTTGCAGCTGCGGGAGAACTTGTCTTACGAGGAGAAGCCCATTCGGATCCTAGACCAATAGGATCGAGAGTTGCGCAACAAAACTATACCTATGGTGAAAGTGTTGTGGGATCATCATGGAGTCGAAGAATCAACGTGGGAAAGGCGAGACCAGATGGAACAGTAGTATCCAGCATTATTTCAAGGTAATATTGAATTTCGGGATGAAATTCTTTTAAGGAGGGGAGGATGTGAGGCCCGACCCCGATTTGCATGCGAAACCTAGCTTCGTGTGCCCAAACCTAGATTTGCGTGCCATGACCTAGGTTTAAGAATTGTGTTCATTTTATGTGCCATACATTGAATTATGTGCATTCATTTAGGGTTGCGTGCATTTACTTGAAAAAAATGTGCGTTCGTCTCGTAGTTCGTGTCCAACATCGTAGTGCGTACCATAGACCTAGGAAAGCGTGCCTTCACGCTAATCAAGAAAGCATCTTACATGGAGCACTAGACTATTAAACAATCCTACAAAATCCATTATCAATATAATAATCCTAATTCAACTCCCTAGAAGACGAAATAGCACCAAACACTAAACATTCTTTATTCTTTATTCTTACCCAAAACCAATGCACCTCAAATTTCACCCTTATTATAATCTAAAATGCATTAAATAGAATCTGAATTTTCAGCAATTGGAAGCCCTTTGGCCGGCCATACCATGTTCTTGAGCAAAAAATTTGAGCAACATAATTTATTCATGCATGCTTGAGACAAGTCTTCACATTGTCATACCTTTTGCTTGCATCAAAGCCACACTTTGCTAAACACTAAGCCACCATCTCGGCCACATCACCATTTTCCACTAACAATTCAAACAACACACCAAAGACAACACAAAAATCAGAATTTTGCAAGGCCAATAGCCGACCAAGTGCTCAAACATTCATTTCTCTTTCTTTTCTCTCAATTCCCTCTCATTTCTCTCTCTCTCTCGGCCCTAGCTGCACATTACTACCTCCATAGCTTCTCTTCCTCACAACATAGTTAATCAAGTCAAGCAACCATCAAGAAAGTCGAAGCAAGCTAGCTAGAGTTCAAAAATTCTCATGCATGTGCTTTGAAGACTTCTAATCGGCCTAGGTGAGCTTCTTGACATCCATTTCTTTTCTTCACATTTTAACCTCATGCATGTGCTAAGAGATTGATCATTAAGCTAGGAAAAATAGAGAAAAACTAGTGGGGATTTCGGCTAAGCAAGGGAAAGGAGAAGATTTGAGCTTCAACAAGGGTTTTGAGCATCTTTTGGTTGATTGCTAAGGTGAGGGTTAAAACCTTTTCAAAACTCTTCAAAAATTCACATGCATGCTCATAAATGTGTGTATTTGCTTCTGTACTTGAGCTATATGGTCGTTCATAAGCTTAAACAACCATGCATGGCAAGATCTTGGCTTGAAATTGATGCTAGGTGAAGTCGAGATTGTTGACAGCTCTCTGACCAGTCTGTTCGAGGTAAGTTTAGCTAGGCAAATGATGTTGAAAATGCTTGAAAATTAGTACGTGACTAGTTTGGACAGTTTTGAACATTTTTCCCCGAAATAGGCCGAAGCTAATTTTGACTCTAAATTCCTTAAAATGGCAAATCTTTAAAATGTGACCAAATCTGGAAAAATGAAGCAGGTTTTGGCAGATGCACTGACCTTGTGGAACGAACCATATTTGACTTAGTAAATGATGTCCAAAATGCATGAAATTTTGTGTGCTGCTATATTTTTCAGTTCTGGACAATTTTTTCAGAAATGGACCAAGGCTAAAACTGACCCTAAGGACCTCAAAAACTTCAACTATGGAAATGTGTACAAATCTGGACAGTTTTGTGCTACCTCACAGTTTCGGCTATAACTAACGATTCTGAACTCCAATTGATGCAAGGTTTATTTCTGATTTTAGTTAACTTCTTAAGATTTAATTTGACATCTTATTCACTGAATTTGGAGATTTTTTTATTATCGTACTGATTGCGAGAACACAGCCTATTGCAGTAAAGGTTTCATTTAGCTACATGCTTGGAAAATTGTTGTAACCTCTCTTGGGGTACTAATTGTGTGGAAATGTGGTGTTGGGATGTTATGTGGACTGTTTTGAGCACTTGAGGATGTTGAATTAAATGATGCATGACTTGAGAATGATCTTGAGTGGACTTAGGGTTTTAATCACACGATTAAGCATGAAACGGAAACCCTAATAACTAGGTAGTCTTGCTAAGTGTTGATCATTTGGATATTGTGTGGAATTATATGCTTAGTGGGCTGCCCGTAATTGTCTTATAACTTTTAATGGGATTTTGACCATTGCATGTTGACAAATAAGCTTTCCTTGCATCCAAACCCATGAGGATATCATTGCATGTTGAATAATCCTATCACTTGATCACGTGGACTTCTTAATGAGTTATATGGCCTGTTTTACATGTGTTACATGGCTGCCCGTTTAATTTTCATATAACTCTATATGCCTTTCAAGTGAAATTTCTTGTCTTATCGGGCCCTGCTTGTTTATCTCTCAATGTGCAATCTTATGACTGTTCAGAGGCAACCTACTTTGTTGTCCTCCTACTGTGATATATTTCCTGTCATGAATGTGTATTGCATACAAGGTTGCAACCTTTCCTGTTGGCATGGTAGCGATCACGCACATCGGGCCGCATCGGGCTTGCCGGTGCACCCGTGACTACCATGGTCACATTCCCTCTCTCGCTTGGGGGCTAGACTTCCTCGGAGAGTTGGGTCGTAGGATTTTGGGGTACATCCGGAGTACACCCACCTGGCGTGTTTGGGGAATGATTTGAAGTCAGCCGCAACAACTGATCCTGGAACTGATCTGAGAGCAAAAGCTCACTGTATCCTTTTTAATATGTGTATAAGTACTCTCGCTTGGTTCCTAGAGAACCTCAGAGAGGAAAGACCGGTATTCCTGTTCTGTACTTATATTTATGTTATATTCGTGTTTGAAAAAGGGATTTTCATAAGTTGAACCGGAAAATGAGTTTCAAACTTATTTCTCGTTCCCCCTCGCTGAGTTCATAAGGACTCACCCTCTTTTATCATCTCAGGTGAAGAAGAACAGGTACAGGAACCCGAGGACAATGTGCCTAATGATGAACCCCTGGAGTGATAACCTGTCTTGTTTGCTTTGCTTGATTATGGCTGCTTGTGATCATTGTGTTACTTGAAGACTATTTCCTTTTATGTTGCTTGATGTCGTGATGTAAAAGACCCCCGTTGTAATTGAGGTCTAATTTTGGTTTGTACTTATATTAAGTAGACTGATGCTAGACATAATACTACTATGATCGTTTTGCTCTTATTACCGCTAGTATCTATCTTAGGTCATGATGCTTTAGCTAAGAACTAAGTCAATGAATTTATCCAATCTTAAACAGGTATATTTTGAAACGATGTCAAACAAACAAACGAGACATAGTATCATGCTAGGTTATAAAAAAAACGGGACGTCAAAATAACAAATAGGCAATTCAATTGATGGTAAAATAGTAATCTTGGTTGGAAATGGAATTGAGATGGTAAATTTTGAGGTGTTTAGAGAACTAGGTCAAACCAAAGAGCCCAATTAGAGCCGTTATGCTGCCGATTTTTCAGAAAAATTTTGGAGTCTAGGGTAAAACGTTAAGTGCTAAACCTCCTTGAACGACTAAGTACTTGAAAGGACTTGAATGTTTAGATCACACCCTAGTCTAACCTTTATAGGCTAGGTTGGGGCATGACAAAAGTGGCCTGAAACTGATGAAAACGTTCGATTTTGGGCTCCAAAAACTGCCACAGCGAGCAAGCTGGCTGCCCCCGTCGTAGTACTCTCAGAGAGCTTTGCAACGGTATGTTGTGCACCGCGTAACTCCTTACGGATCAAAAGTTATGGGCACCAGAGAGACGGAGACCTGGTCACAAACCCTAAGCCCTCGGTTTGCGGGCCCAGCCTCTACGTGAAGCGAAGTTGTCTTGCCCAATGTTCCGTGGGATTCAGTAATAGAGATTTGGTGGATAAAGTATCTTGGCAACCCTAACCAGGGCAAAAAAAATTGAAAAGGGGGTGCAACACGAGGACTTCCAAGGGGGTCACCCATCCTAGTACTACTCTCGCCCAAGCAAGCTTAACTTCGGAGTTCTGATGGAATAAGGTGCATTAGTGCTGGTATGATCGCACTCGTCATGTTGAGGGCACAATTCCTTTATGTGTTAACTGTTCACAGTCGCAGCCTAGAGAGATGTCCCATTCAAAAGGCCCAATGGGCTTAACGACAACCCATCTGCTTCAACAACGCAGCATGCTTGCAAGACGTGATAACGACACGTTGTATGGCCCTCTAGTGTCCCGGGAGTCAGGTTGTCGTCCTTTTAAATGTTCACGGTGTACGATCTGGGACGGAAAAACATAGCAAAATAAGAAAAGTGGCCTGAAACTGATGAAAACGTTCGATTTTGGGCTCCAAAAATGGGCACAACGAGCATGCTAGCTGCCCCCGTCGTAGAGCTCTCAAAGGGCTTTGCAACGATATGTTGTGCGCTACGTAACTCCTTACGGATCAAAAGTTATGGGCACCGGAGGGACGGAGACCTAGTCACAAACCCACACCCTCGGTTTGCGGGCCCAACCTCTACGTGAAGCGAAGTTGACTTGCCCAATGTTCTGTGGGATTCAGTAATAGAGATTTGGTGGATAAAGTGTCTTGGCAACCCTAACCAGGGCAAAAAAAATTGAAAAGGGGGTGCAACACGAGGACTTCCCAGGGGGTCACCCATCCTATTACTACTCTCGCCCAAGCACGCTTAACTTCTGAGTTCTGATGGGATCCGGTGCATTAGTTCTGGTATGATCGCACCCGTCATGTTGAGGGCACAATTCCTATATGTGTTAAAGGTTCACAGTCCCAGCCTGGAGAGATGGCCCATTCAAAAGGCCCAATCGGCTTAACGACAATCCATCCGCTTCAACAATGTAGCATCCTCGTAAGACGTGATATCAACACGTTGTAGGGCCTTCTGATGTCCCGCGAGTAAGGTTGTCGTCCTTTTAACAGTTCACGACGTACGATCCGGGATGGAAAAACAGAGCAAAAGAAGAAAAGTGGCCGAAAACTGATGAAAACGTTCGATTTTGGGCTCCAAAAAGGGCACAGTGAGCAAGTTGGGTGCCCCCGTCGTACATCTCTCAGAGAGCTTTGCAACGGTATGCTGTGCGCCGCGTAACTCCTTACGGATCAAAAGTTATGGGCACCGGAGCGACGGAGACCTGGTCACAAACCCTACGCCCTCGGTTTGCGGGCCCAGCCTCTACATGAAGTGAAGTTGTCTTGCCCAATGTTCCGTGGGATTCAGTACGAGAGATTTGATGGATAAAGTGTCTTGGCAACCATAACCAGGGCAAAAAAAATTGAAAAGGGGGTGCAACACGAGGACTTCCCAGGGGGTCACCCATCCTAGTACTACTCTCGCCCAAGCACGCTTAACTTCGGAGTTCTGATGGGATCCGGTGCATTAGTGCTGGTACGACCGCACCCATCACGCTGAGGGCACAATTCCTATATATGTTAACGGTTCACAGTCCCAGCCGAGAGAGATGGCCCTTTCAAAAGGCCCAATGGGCTTAACGACAACCCATCCGCTTCAATAACGCAGCATCCTCGCAAGACGTGATATCAACATGTTGTAGGGACCTCTAATGTCCCGCGAGTCAGGTTGTCGTCCTTTTAACAGTTCACGAAGTACGATCCGGGATGAAAAAACAGAGCCAAAGAAGAAAAGTGGCCTGAAACTGATGAAAACGTTCGATTTTGGGTTCCAAAAATGGACACAACGAGCATGCTAGCTGCCCCCGTTGTAGATCTCTCAGAGAGCTTTGTAACGGTATGGTGTGCCCCCGTCGTACATCTCTCAGAGAGCTTTGCAACGGTATGCTGTGCGCCGCGTAACTCCTTACGGATGAAAAGTTATGGGCACCGGAGCGACGGAGACCTGGACACAAACCCACGCCCTCGGTTTGCGGGCCCAGCCTCTACGTGAAGCGAAGTTGTCTTGCCCAATGTTCCGTGGGATTCAGTAATAGAGATTTGATGGATAAAGTGTCTTGGCAACCCTAACCAGGGCAAAAAAAAATTGGAAAGTGGGTGCAACACGAGGTCTTTCCAGGGGGTCACCCATCCTAGTACTACTTTCACCCAAGCACGCTTAACTTCGGAGTTCTGATGGGATCCGGTGCATTAGTGCTGGTATGATCGCACCCGTCATGTTGAGGGCACAATTCCTATATGTGTTAAAGGTTCATAGTCCCAGCCTAGAGAGATGGCCCATTCAAAAGGCCCAATGGGCTTAACGACAATCCATCCGCTTAAACAACGCAACATCCTCGTAAGACGTGATATCAACACGTTGTAGGGCCCCCTGATGTCCCGCGAGTCAGGTTGTCGTCCTTTTAACTGTTCACGACGTACGATTCGGGACGAAAAAATAGAGCCAAAAAGAAAACTGGCCTGAAACAGATGAAAACGTTCGATTTTGGGCTCCAAAAATCAGAACAGCGAGCAAGCTGGATGCCCCCGTCGTAGAGCTCTCAGAGAGCTTTGCAACGGTATGCTGTGCGCCGCGTAACTCCTTACGGATCAAAAGTTATGGGCACCTGAGCGACGGAGACCTGGTCACAAACCCTACGCCCTCTGTTTGCGGGCCCAGCCTCTACGTGAAGCGAAGTTGTCTTGCCCAATGTTCCGTGGGATTCAGTAATAGAGATTTGGTGGATAACATGTCTTGGCAACCCTAACCAGGGCAAAAAAAATTGAAAAGCGTGTGCAACACGAGGACTTCCCAGGGGGTCTCCATCCTAGTACTACTCTCACCCAAGCACGCTTAACTTCGGAGTTTTGATGGGATCCGGTGCATTAGTGCTGGTATGATCGCACCCGTCATGTTGAGGGCACAATTCCTATATATGTTAACGGTTCACAGTCCCAGCCTAGAGAGATGGCCCTTTCAAAATGCCCAATGGGCTTAACGACAACCCATCCGCTTCAACAACGCAGCATCCTCACAAGACATGATATCAACACATTGTAGGGCCCTCTGATGTCCCGCGAGTCAGGTTGTCATCCTTTTAACAGTTCACGACGTACGACCCGGGACGGAAAAACAGAGCCAAAGAAAAAAAGTGGCCTGAAACTGATGAAAATGTTCAATTTTGTGCTCCAAAAACGGGCATAGCGAGCAAGCTGGGTGCCCCCATCGTAGAGCTCTCAAAGAGCCTTTCAACGGTATGCTGTGCGCCGCGTTACTCCTTACGGATCAAAAGTTATGGGTACCAGAGCGACGGAGACTTGGTCACAAACCCTACGCCCTCGGTTTACGGGCCCAGCCTCTGCGTGAAGCGAAGTTGTCTTGCCCAATGTTCCGTGGGATTCAATAATAGAGATTTGGTGGATAAAGTGTCTTGGCAACCCTAAGCAGGGCAAAAAAAATTACAAAGGGGGTGCAACACGAGGACTTTCCAGGAGGTCACCCATCCTAGTACTACTCTCGCCCAAGCATGCTTAACTTCGGAGTTCTGATGGGATCCGGTGCATTAGTGCTGGTATGGTCGCACCCGTCATGTTGAGGGCACAATTCATATATGTGTTAAAGGTTCATAGTCCCAGCCTAGAGAGATGGCCCATTCAAAAGGCCCAATGGGCTTAACGACAATCCATCCGCTTCAACAACGCAGCATCCTCGTAAGACGTGATATCAACAGGTTGTAGGGCCCTCTGATGTCCCGTGAGTCAGGTTGTCGTCCTTTTAACAGTTCACGACGAACGATCCAGGACGGAAAAATAGAGCAAAAGAAGAAAAGTGGCCTGAAACTGATGAAAACGTTCGATTTTGGGTGCCAAAAAGGGCACAAAGAGCAAGCTGGGTGCCCCCATCCTAGAGCTCTCAGAGAGCTTTAAAACGGTATGCTGTGCGCCGTGTAACTCCTTACGGATCAAAAGTTATGGGCACCGGAGCAACGGAGACCTCGTCACAAACCCTACGCCTTCGGTTTGCGGGCCCAGCCTGTACGTGAAGCGAAGTTGTCTTGCCTAATGTTCCGTGGGATTCAGTAATAGAGATTTGATGGATAAAGTATCTTGGCAACCCTAACCAGGGCAAAAAAAATTGAAAATAGGGTGCAACACGAGGACTTCACAGGGGGTCACCCATCCTAGTACTACTCTCGCCCAAGCACGCTTAACTTCGGAGTTCTGATGGGATCCGGTGCATTAGTGCTGGTATGATCGCACCCGTCATGTTGACACAATTCCTATATGTGTGAACGGTTCACAGTCCCAGCCTAGAGAGATGGCCCATGCAAAAGGCCCAATGGGCTTAACGACAACCCATCCGCTTCAACAATGTAGCATCCTCTCAAGACGTGATATCAACATATTGTCGGGCCCTCTGATGTCTCGCGAGTCAGGTTGTCATCCTTTTAACTGTTCACGACGTACGATCCGGGATGGAAAAACATAGCAAAAGAAGAAAAGTTGGCTGAAACTAATGAAAACATTCGATTTTGGTCTCCAAAAAGGAGCACAGCCAGCAAGCTGGGTACCCCCGTCGTAGAGCTCTCAAAGAGCTTTGCAACGGTTTGCTGTGCGCCGTGTAACTCCTTACGGATCAAAAGTTATGGGCACCGGAGCGACGGCGACCTGGTCATAAACCCTACGCCCTCGGTTTACGGGCTAAACCTCTACGTGAAGAGAAGTTGTCTTGCACAATGTTCCGAGGGATTCAGTAATAAAAATTTGGTGGATAAAGTATCTTCGCAACCCTAACCAGGGCAAAAAAAATTGAAAAGGGGGTGCAACACGAGGACTTCCCAGGGGGTCACCCATCCTAGTACTACTCTCGCCCAAGCACGCTTAACTTCGGAGTTCTAATGGGATCCGGTGCATTAGTGCTGGTATGATCGCACTCATCATGTTGAGGGCACAATTCCTTTATGTGTTAACTGTTCACAGTCGCAGCCTAGAGAGATGGCCCATTCAAAAGGCCAAATGGGCTTAACGACAACCCATCCGCTTCAACAACGCAGCATGGTTGCAGGACGTGATATCAACACGTTGTAGGGCCCTCTGATGTCCAGCGAGTCAGGTTGTCGTCGTTTTAACAGTTCACGACGTACGATCTAGGATGGAAAAACAGAGTAAAAGAAGAAAAGTAGCATGAAACTGATGAAAACGTTCGATTTTAGGCTCCAAAAACGGACAAAGCAAGGTAGCTAGGTGCCCTCGTCATAGAGCTCTCAGTGAGCTTTGCAACGGTATGCTTTGCGCCGCGTAACTCCTTACGGATCAAAAGTTATGGGCACCGGAGCGACGGAGACCTGGTCACAAACCCAACGCCCTCGGTTTGCGGGCCCAGCCTCTACGTGAAGCGAAGTTGTCTTGCCCAATGTTCCGTGGGATTCAGTAATAGAGATTTGGTGGATAAAGTATCTTGGCAACCCTAACCAGGGCAAAAAAAATTGAAAAGGGTGTGCAACACGAGGACTTCCCAGGGGGTCACCCATCCTAGGACTACTCTCGCCCAAGCACGCTTAACTTCGAAGTTCTGATGGGTTCTGGTGCATTAGTGCTGGTATGATCGCACCCGTCATGTTGAGGGCACAATTCTTTTATGCGTTAACGGTTCACAGTCCTAGCCTAGAGAGATGGCCCATTCAAAAGGCCCAATGGGATTAACGACAACCCATCCACTTCAACAACGCAGCATGCTTGCATGACGTGATATCGACATGTTGTAGGGCCCTCTGATGTCCCGTGAGTCAGGTTGTCGTCCTTTTAACAGTTCACGACGTACGATCCGGGACAAAAAAACATAGCAAAAGAAGAAAAGTGGCCTGAAACTGATGAAAACGTTCGATTTTGGGCTCCAAAAATGGGCATAGGGAGCAAGCTGGGTGGCCCCGTCGTAGAGCTCTAAGAGTGCTTTGCAACGGTATGCTATGCGCTGCGTAACTCCTTACGGATCAAAAGTTATGGGCACCGAAGCGACGGAGACCTGCTCACAAACCCTACGCCCTCGGTTTGCGGGCCCAGCCTCTACGTGAAGCAAAGTTGTCTTGCCCAATGTTCCGTGGGATTCAGTAATAGAGATTTGGTAGATAAAGTATCTTGGCAACCCTGACCAGGGCAAAAAAATTGAAAAGGGGGTGCAACACGAGGACTTCCCTAGGGGTCACCCATCCTAGTACTACTCTCGCCCAACCACGCTTAATTTCGGAGTTCTGATGGAATCCGGTGCATTTATGTTGGTATGATCGCACCCGTCATGTAGAGGGCACAATTCCTATATGTGTTAACTGTTCACAGTCCCAGCCTAGAGAGATGGCCCATTAAAAAGGCCCAATGAGCTTAACGACGACCCATCCACTTCAACAACGCAACATCCTCGCAAGACATGATATCAACACATTGTAGAGCCCTCTGATGTCCCACGAGTCAGGTTGTCGTCCTTTTAACAATTCATAACGTACGATCCGGGATGAAAAAACAGAGCAAAAGAAGAAAAGTGGCCTGAAACTGATGAAAACGTTCGATTTTGGGCTCCAAAAATGGGCACAGCGAGAAAGCTGGGTGCCCCTATCGTAGAGCTCTCTGAGAGCTTTACGACGGTATGCTATCGCCGTGTAACGCCTTACGGACCAAAAGTTATGGGCACCGGAACAACGAAGACATGGTCACAAAACCTACGCCCTCGGTTTGCAGGCCATCCTCTACGTGAAGCGAAGTTGTCTTGCCCAATGTTCCGTGGGATTCAGTAATAGAGATTTGGTAGATAAAGTATCTTGGCAACCCTAACCAGTACAAAAAAAATTGAAAATGAGGTGCAACACGAGGACTTCCCAGGGGGTCACCCATCCTAGTACTACTCTCGCCCAAGCACGCTTAACTTCAGAGTTTAGATCAGATCCGGTGCATTAGTGCTAGTATGATCGCACCCGTCATGTTGAGGGCACAATTCCTATATGTGTTAACAATTCACAGTCCTAGCCTAGAGAGATGGCCCATTCAAAAGGCCTAATGGGCTTAACGACAACCCATCCGGTTCAACAACGCAGCATCCTTGCAAGACGTGATATAAACACATTGTAGGGCCCTCTGATGTCCCGTGAGTCAGGTTGTCGTCCTTTTAACAGTTCATGACGTACGATACGGGACGAAAAAAAAGGGCAAAAGAAGAAAAGTGGCCTGAAATTAATGAAAACGTTCGATTTTGGGCTCCAAAAATGGGCACAGTGAGCAAGCTGGGTCTCCCCGTCGTAGAGCTATCAGAGAGCTTTGCAACGGTATGCTGTGCACCGCGTAACTCCTTACGAATCAAAAGTTATGGGCACCGGAGCAACGGAGACCTGGTCACAAACCCTACGCCCTCAGTTTGCGGGCCCAGCCTCTACGTGAAGCGAAGTTGTTTTGCCCAATGTTCCGTGGGATTCAGTAATAGAGATTTGGTAGATAAAGTGTCTTGGCAACCCTAACTAGGGAAAAAAAATTGAAAATAGGGTGCAACACGAGGACTTCCCATGGGGTCACCCATCCTAGTACTACTCTAGCCCAAGCACGCTAAACTTTGGAGTTCTGATGGGATCCGGTGCATTAGTGCTGGTATGATCGCACCCGTCATGTTGAGGGCACAAATCCTATATGTGTTAACGGTTCACAGTCCCAGCCTAAAGAGATGGCCCATTCAAAAGGCCCAATGGGCTTAACGACAACTCATCCGCTTCAATAACGCAGCATCCTCGCAAGACATGATATCAACACGTTGTAGGGCCCTCTGATGTCCCGCGAGTCAGGTTGTCGTCCTTTTAACAGTTCACGACGTACGATCCGGGACGGAAAAACAGAGCAAAAGTAGAAAAGTGACCTGAAACTGATGAAAACGTTCGATTTTGGGCTCCAAAAAATGGCACAGCGAGCATGCTGGCTGTCTCCGTCGTAGAACTATCAGAGAGCTTTGCAACGGTATGCTGTCTGCCGCGTAACTCCTTACGGATCAAAAGTTATGGGCACCGGAGCAACGGAGACCTGGTCACAAACCCTACGCCTTCGGTTTGAGGGCCCAGCCTCGACGTGAAGCGAAGTTGTTTTGCCCAATGTTCCGTGGGATTCAGTAATAGAGATTTGGTAGATAAAGTATCTTGGCAACCCTAACCAGGGAAAAAAAATTGAAAAGAGGGTGCAACACGAGGACTTCCCAGGGGGTCACCCATCCTAGTACTACTCTCCCACAAGCATGCTTAACTTCGGAGTTAAGATCGGATCCGGTGCATTAGTGCTGGTATGATCGCACCTGTCATGTTGAGGGTACAATTCCTATATGTGTTAACAATTCACAGTCCTAGCCTAGAGAGATGGCCCATTCAAAAGGCCCAATGGGCTTAACGACAACCCATCCGCTTCAATAACGCAGCATCCTCGTAAGACTTGATATCAACACGTTGTAGGGCCCTTTGATGTCCCGCGAGTCAGGTTGTCGTCCTTTTAACAGTTCACGACGTACGATCCGGGACGAAAAAACAGAGCAAAAGTAGAAAAGTGGCCTGAAACTGATGAAAACGTTCGATTTTGGGCTCCAAAAAATGGCACAGCGAGCATGCTGGCTGCATCCGTCGTAGAGCTCTCAGAGAGCTTTGCAACGGTATGCTGTGCACCGCGTAACTCCTTTCGGATCAAAAGTTATGGGCACCGGAGCGACGAAGACTGGTCACAAACCCTACGCCCTCGATTTGCGGGCGTTGCCTCTACGTGAAACGTAGTTGTCTTGCCCAATGTTCCGTGGGATTCAGTAATAGAGATTTGGTGGATAAAGTATCTTGGCAACCCCAACCAGGGCAAAAAAAATTGAAAAGGGCATGCAACACGAGGACTTCCCAGGGGGTCACCCATCCTAGTACTACTTTCGCCCAAGCACGCTTAACTTTGGAGTTCTGATGGGATCCGGTGCATTAGTGCTGGTATGATCGCACCCGTCATGTTGAGGGCACAAATCCTATATGTGTTAACAGTTCACAGTCCCAGCCTAAAGAGATGGCCCATTCAAAAGGCCCAATGGGCTTAACGACAACTCATCCGCTTCAATAACGCAGAATCCTCGCAAGACATGATATCAACACGTTGTAGGGCCCTCTGATGTCCCGCGAGTCAGGTTGTCGTCCTTTTAACAGTTCACGACGTACGATCCGGGACGGAAAAACAGAGCAAAAGAAGAAAAGTGGCCTGAAACTGATGAAAACGTTCAATTTTGGACTCCAAAAATGGGCACGGCGAGCATGCTGGCTACCCATGTCGTAGAGCTCTCAGAGCGCTTTGCAACGGTATGTTGTGCGCCGTGTAACTCCTTATGGATCAAAAGTTATGGGCACCGGAGTGACAAAGACCTGGTCACAAACCCTACGCCCTTGGTTTGCGGGCCCAGCCTCTACGTGAAACGAAGTTGTCTTGCCCAATATTCCATGGGATTCTGTAATTGAGATTTGGTGGATAAAGTATCTTGGCAACCCTAACCAGGGCAAAATAAATTGAAAAGGGGGTGCAACACGAGGACTTCCCAAGGGGTCACACATCCTAGTACTACTCTCGCCCAAGCACGCTTAACTTCGTAGTTCTGATGGGATCCTATGCATTAGTGCTGGTATGATCGCACCCGTCATGTTGAGGGCACAATTCCTATATATGTTAACGGTTCACAGTCCCAGCCTAGAGAGATGGCCCATTCAAAAGGCCCAATGGGCTTAACGACAACCCATCCGCTTCAACAACGCTGCATCCTCGCAAGACGTGATATCAGCACATTGTAGGGCCCTCTGATGTCCCGCGAGTTAGGTTGTCGTCCTTTTAATAGTTCACGACGTACGAACTGGGACGAAAAAACAGAGCAAAAAAAGAAAAGTAGCCTGAAACTGATGAAAACGTTCAATTTTGGGCTCCAAAAAGAGGCATAGCCAGCATGCTGCCTACCCCTGTCGTAGAGCTCTCATTGAGCTTTCCATCGGTATGCTATGCGCCGCGTAACTCCTTACGGATAAAAAGTTATGGGCACCGGAGCGACGGAGACCTGGTCACAAACCCTACGCCCTCGGTTTGCAGGCCCAGCCTCTACGTGAAGCGAAGTTGTCTTGCCCAATGTTCCGTGGGATTCAGTAATAGAGATTTGGTGGATATAGTATCTTGTCAACCCTAATGAGGGCAAAAAAAATTGAAAAAGGGAGCAACACGAGGGCTTCCCAGGGGGTCACCCATCCTAGTACTACTCTCGCCCAAGCACGCTTAACTTCGGAGTTCTGATGGGATTCTGTGCATTAGTGCTGGTATGATCACACCCGTCATGTTGAGGGCACCATTCCTATATGTGTTAACGGTCCACAGTCCTAGCCTAGAGAGATGGCCCATTCAAAAGGCCCAATGGGCTTAACGACAACACATCTGCTTCAACAATGCAGCATCCTCACAAGACGTGATATCAACACGTTGTAGGGCCCTCTCATGTCCCGCGAGTCAGGTTGTCATCCTTTTAACAGTTCACGACGTACGATCCGGGACGGAAAAACATAGCAAAAGAAGAAAAGTGGCCTGAAACTAATGAACACGTACGATTTTGGGCTCCAAACACGGGCACAGCGAGCAAGCTGGATGCCCCCATCGTATAGCTCTCAAAGAGCTTTGCAACGGTATGTTGTGCGCTGCATAACTCCTTATGGATCAAAAGTTATGGGCACCGGAGCGACGGAGACCTGGTCACAAACCCTACGCCCTCGGTTTACGGGACAGCCACTACGTGAAGCGAAGTTGTCTTGCCCAATGTTCTGTGGGATTCAGTAATATAGATTTGGTGGATAAAGTATCATGGCAACCCTAACCAGGGCAAAAAAAATTGAAAAGGGGTTGCAACACGAGGACTTCCCAGGGGGTCACCCATCCTAGTACTACTCTCGCCCAAGCACGCTTAACTTCGGAGTTCTGATGGGATTCTGTGCATTAGTGCTGGTATGATCGCACCCGTCATGTTGAGGGCACAATTCCTATATGTGTTAACGGTTCACAGTCCCAGCCTAGAGAGATGGCCCATTCAAAAGGCCTAATGGGCTTAACGACAACCCATCCGCTTAAAAAACATAGCATCCTCGCAAGACGTGATATCAACACGTTGGAGTGCCCTCTGACGTCCCGCGAGTCAGGTTGTCGTCCTTTTAACAGTTCACGACGTACGATCCTGGACGGAAAAACAGAGCAAAAGAAGAAAAGTGGCCTGAAACTGATGAACACGTATGATTTTGGGCTCCAAAAAGGGCACAGCGAGCAAGCTGGGCGCCCCCATCGTATAGCTCTCAGAGATCTTTGTAACGGTATGCTGTGCGCCGCGTAACTCCTTACGGATCAAAAGTTATGGGCACCGGAGCGACGGATACCTGGTCATAAACCCTACGCCCTAGGTTTGCGGGCCCAGCCTCTACGTGAAGTGAAGTTGTCTTGCTCAATGTTCCGTGGGATTCAGTAATAGAGATTTGGTGGATAAAGTATCTTGGCAACCCTAACCAGGGCAAAAAAAATTGAAAATGTGGTGCAACACGAGGACTTCCCAAGGGGTCACCCATCCTAGTACTACTCTTACCCAAGCACGCTTAACTTCGGAGTTCTGATGGGATCCGGTGCATTAGTGCTGGTATGATCGCACCCGTCATGTTGAGGGCACAATTCCTATATGTGTTAACGGTTCACAATCCCAGCCTAGAGAGATGGCCCATTCAAAAGGCCCAATGGCCTTAACGACAACCCATCTGCTTCAATAACGCAGCGTCCTCGCAGGATGTGATATCCACATGTTGTAGGGTCCTCTAATGTCCTGCGAGTCAGGCTGTCGCTCTTTTAACAGTTCACGTCGTACGATCCGGGACGAAAAAATAGAGCAAAAGAAGAAAAGTGGCCTGAAACTGATGAAAACGTTCGATTTTGGGCTCCAAAAATGGGTACAACGAGCAAGCTAGGTGCCCCCGTCGTAGAGCTCTCAGAGAGTTTTGCAACGGTATGCTGTGCGCCGCGTAACTCCTTACGGATCAAAAGTTATGGGCACCGGAGCGACGGAGACCTGGTCACAAACACTACGCCCTCGGTTTGTGGGCCCAGCCTCTACGTGAAGCGAAGTTGTCTTGCCCAATGTTCCATGGGATTCAGTAATAGAGATTTGGTGGATAAAGTATCTTGGCAACCCTAACCAAGGCAAAAAAAATTGAAAATTGGGTGCAACACAAGGACTTCCCAGGGGGTTACCCATCCTAGTACTACTCTCGCCCAAGCACGCTTAACTTCGGAGTTCTGATGGGATTCGGTGCATTAGTGCTGGTATGATCGCACCCGTCATTTTGAGGGCACAATTCCTTTATGTGTTAACGTTTCACAGTCACAGCCTAGAGAGATGGCTTATTCAATAGGCCCAATGGGCTTAACGACAACCCATCCGCTTCAACAACGCAGCATGCTTGCAAGACGCGATATCGACACGTTGTAGGGCCCTATGATGTCCCGCGAGTCAGGATGTCGTCCTTTTAACAGTTCACGACGTAAGATCCGGGATGAAAAAACAGAGCAAAAGAAGAAAAGTGGCCTGACACTGATGAAAACGTTCGATCTTGGGCTCCAAAAATGGGCACATGGAGCAAGCCGGCTGCCCCCGTCGTAGAGCTCTCATAGAGCTTTGTAACAGTATGTTGTGCGCCGCGTTACTCCTTACGGATCAAAAGTTATGGGCACCGGAGCGACGGAGACCTGGTCACAAACCCTACGCCCTCGATTTGCGGGCCTAGCCTCTACGTGAAGTGAAGTTGTATTGCCCATTGTTCCGTGGGATTCAGTAATAGAGATTTGGTGGATAAAGTATCTTGGCAACCCTAACCAGGGCAAAAAAAAATTGAAAAGGGGGTGCAACACGAGGACTTCCCAAGAGGTCACCCATCCTAGTACTACTCTCGCCCAAGCACGCTTAACTTCGGTGTTCTGATGGGATTCTGTGCATTAGTGCTGGTATGATCGCACCCGTCATGTTGAGGGCACAATTCCTTTATGTGTTAACGTTTCACAGTCACAGCCTAGAGAGATGGCTTATTCAAAAGGCCCAATGGGCTTAACGACAACCCTTCCGCTTCAACAACGCAGCATCCTCGCAAGACGTTATATCGACATGTTGTAGGGCCCTCTAATGTCCCGCGAGTCAGGTTGTCGTCCTTCTAATAGTTCACAATGTATGATCCGAGACGGAAAAATAGAGCAAAAGAAGAAAAGTGGCCTGAAACTGATGAAAACATTCAATTTTGGGCTCCAAAAATGGGCAAAGGGAGCAAACTGGCTACCTCCATCGTAGAGCTCTCAGAGAGCTTTGCAATGGTATACTGTGCACCGCGTAACTCCATACGGATCAAAAGTTATGGGCACCGGAGCGACGGAGACTTGGTCACAAATCCTACGCCCTCGGTTTGCGGGCCCAGCCTCTACGTGAAGCAAAGTTTTCTTGCCCAATGTTCCGTGGGATTCAGTAATAGAGATTTGGTGGATAAAGTATCTTCGAAACCCTAACCTGGGCAAAAAAAATTGAAAAGGGGGTGCAACACGAGGACTTCCCAGGGGGTCACCAATCCTAGTACTACTCTCGCCCAAGCACGCTTAACTTCGGAGTTCTGATGGGATCCGATGCATTAGTGTTGGTATGATCGCACCCGTCATGTTGAGGCACAATTCCTTTATGTGTTAACTGTTCACAGTCCCAGCCTAGAGAGATGGCCCATTCAAAAGGCCCAATGGGCATAACGACAACCCATCTGCTACAACAACGCAGCATGCTTGCAAGACGTGATATCGACAAGTTGTAGGGCCCTGTGATGTCCCGCGAGTCAGGTTGTTGTCCTTTTAACTGTTCACGACGTACGATCCGGGACGGAAAAAAAGATCAAAAGAAGAAAAGTGGCCTGAAACTGATGAAAATGTTCTATTTTGGGCTCCAAAAAGGGGCAAAGCGAGCAAGCTGGCTACCCCCGTTGTAGAGCTCTCAGAGAGCTTTGGAACGGTATGCTGTGTGCCGCGTAACTCCATACGGATCAAAAGTTATGGGCACCGGAGCGACGGAGACCTGGTCACAAACCCTACGCCCTTGGTTTGTGGGCTCAGCCTCTAAGTGAAGCGAAGTTGTCTTGCCCAATGTTCCGTGGGATTCAGTAATAGAGATTTGGTGGATAAAGTATCTTGGCAACCCTAACCAGGGAAAAAAAAATTGAAAAGGGGGTGCAACACGAAGACTTCCCAGGGGGTCACCAATCCTAGTACTACTCTCGCCCAAGCACGCTTAACTTCATAGTTCTGATGGGATCCGGTGCATTAGTGCTGGTATGATCACCCCCGTCATGTTGAGGGCACAATTCCTTTATGTGTTAACTGTTCACAGTCCAAGCCTAGAGAGATGGCCCATTCAAAAGGCCCAATGGGCTTAACGACAACCCATCCGCTTCAACAACGCAGCATGCTAGCAAGACGTGATATCGACAAGTTGTAGGGCCCTGGGATGTCCCGCGAGTCAGGTTGTCGTCCTTTTAACAGTTCACGACGTACGATCCGGGACGGAAAAACAGAGCAAAAGAAGAAAAGTGGCCTAAAACAGATGAAAACGTTCGATTTTGGGCTCCAAAAACGGGCACAGCGAGCAAGCTGGCTGCCGCCGTTGTAGAGCTCTTAGAGAGATTTGCAACGGTATGCTGTGCGCCGCGTAACTCCTTACGGATCAAAAGTTATGGGCACCGGAGCGACGGAGACCTGGTCACAAACCCTACGCCCTCGGTTTGCGGGCTCAGCCTCTACGTGAAGCGAAGTTGTCTTGCCCAATGTTCCGTGGGATTCAGTAATAGAGATTTGGTGGATAAAGTATCTTGGCAACCCTAACCGGGGTAAAAAAAATTGAAAAGGGGGTGCAACACAAGGACTTCCCAGGGGGTCACCCATCCTAGTACTACTCTCGCCCAAGCACGCTTAACTTCGGAGTTCTGATGGGATCCGGTGCATTAGTGCTGGTATGATCGCACTCGTCTTGTTGAGGGAACAATTCCTTTATGTGTTAACTGTTCACAGTCGCAGCCTAGAGAGATGGTCCATTCAAAAGGCCCAATGGGCTTAACTACAACCCATCCGCTTCAACAACGCAGCATGCTTGGAAGACGTGATATCGACAGGTTGTAGGGCCCTCTGATGTCCCGCGAGTCAGGTTGTCGCAAATGATGTTGAAAATACTTGAAAATTAGTCGGTGACTACTTTGGACAGTTTTGGACATTTTTCCCAGAAATAGGCCGAAGCTAATTTTGACTCTAAGATCCTCAAAATGGCAAATCATTAAAATGTGACCAAATCTGGAAATCTGGAAAAATTAATCAGGTTTTGGCAGATGCACTGACCTTGTGGAACGAACCATATTTGACTTAGTAAATGTTGTCCAAAACGCATGAAATTTGGTGTACTACTATATTTTTCAGTTCTGGACAATTTTGTCAGAAATGTACCAAAGTTAAAACTGACTCTAAGAACCTCAAAAACGTCAATTTCTGAAAAGTGTACAAATCTGGACAGTTTTGTGCTACCTCACTGTTTTGGCTATAACTAATGATTCTGAACTCCAATTGATGCAAGGTTTGTTTCTGATTTTAGTTAAATTCTTAAGCTTTAATTTTAAATCTTATTTACTGAATTTTGAGATTGTTTGATTATCCTATTGATTGTGAGAAAACAGCCTATTGCAGTAAAGGTTTTATTTAGCCATATGCTTGGAAAATTGTTGTAACCTCTCTTGTGGTACTAATTGTGTGGAAATGTGGTGTTGGGATGTTGTGTGGACTGTTTTGAACGTTTGAGGATGTTGAATTAAATGATGTATGGTTTGAGATTGACATTGAGTTGGGTTGAGGCTCAAATTGCACGAATATACTTGAAATGGAAGCCCTAACGACTAGGTAGTCTTAATAAGTGTTGATTATTTGGATATTGTGTTGGAATCATAGGCTTAGTGGGCTGCCCGTAAATGTTTTATAACTTCAAAGTGATCTTGACCATTGCATGTTGACAATTAAGCTTTTCTTGCATCCGAACCCATGTTGATATCATTGCATGTTGAATAATCTTATCACTTGATTGCGTGAACTTTTTAATGAGTTATATGGCCTGTTTTACATGTGTTACATGGCTGCCCGTTTAATTTCCATATAACTCTATATGCCTTTCAAGTGAAATTTTCTGTCTTATCGTGTCCTGCTTGTTTATCTGTCAATGTGCAATCCTATGACTGTCCGGAGGCAACCTACTTTGTTGTCTTCCTTCTATGATATATATTACCTGTCATGAATGTGCATTGCATACAAGGTTGCAACCTTTCCTGTCAGCATGGTAGCGATCACGTACGCCGGGAGGCATCGGGCTTGCCGGTGTTACCGTGACCACCATGGTCCCATTCCCTCTCTCGCTTGGGGGCTAGACTTCCTCGGAGAGTTGGGTCGTAGGATTTTGGGGTACATCCGGAGTACACCCACCTGGTGTGTTTGGGGGATGATTTGAAGTCGGCCGCAACAACTGATCCTGGATCTGATCTGAGAGCAAAAGCTCACCGTATCCTTTTTATTATGTGTATAAGTACTCCCGCTTGGATCCTAGAGAACCTCGGGGGGGAAAGACCGGTATTCCTATTTCTGTACTTATATTTCTGTACTTGTATTTCTGTTGTATTCATGTTGAGAAAGGGGTTTTCATAAGTTTAATCGGAAAATGAGTTTCAAAACTTATTTCTCGTTCCCTCTCGCTGAGTTCATAAGGACTCACCCTCTTTTATCATCTCAGGTGAAGAAGAACAGATACAGGAACCCGAGGATAATGTACCTAATGATGAACCCCTGGAGTGATTGCATGTTATTGTTGTTTTGCTTGAACGTGACTACTTGTGTATCTTGTGCTGCTTGAAGACTATTTATCTTATGTTGTTGTTGTCGCTAATGTAAAAGACCCCCGTTGTAATTTGGGGTCTAATTTTGGTTTGTACTTATTTTAAGTAGACTGATACTAGACATGACACTACTATGATCGTTTTGCTTTTACTACCGCTAGTATCTATCACAGGTTATGATGCTTAGTTAAGGAATAGGTAAATGAACTTATCCAATCTCAACAGGTACTCACTAATAAGCTAAGATCAACAGGTATATTTTGAAACGAGGATAAATGGACAAACGAGACATAGTATCATGTTAGGTTATAAATCAAATGGGACGTTGAATTAACCAATAGGCAATTCAATTGATGGAATAATAGTAATCTTAGCTGGAATTGAATTTGAGATGGTAAATTTTGAGGCTGTTAGAAAATTCAGGTCAAAACAAAGAGCCCAATTATAGCCTTTATGCTGCCGGATTTCCAGAAAATTTTGGAGTCTAGAATAAAACGTTAAGTGCTAAACCTCCTAGAATGATTAAGAATGTGAAAGGACTTGAATGTTTAGATCACACCCTAGTCTAACCTTTATAGGCCGGGTTGGGGTGTGACACCTTAGAAGAATGGTATCAGAGCTTAGATTGCTTAAGCAGGGTTTAACTCTCGGACCGTGGGTAGAGCCCTAAGATAATTAGGATGACTTGTTTATGTGTTGTTATTGTGTTAAATGTGCCTTCTATGTTCTATGTGCTTAAGTGACTTACGTGCCTTAAATGTTTTTAGAATTGTACCTATAGTATGTTGCATATCTTATGCATTAGATTCTTAATTGTCATATCTTCAATAAATTGTGCCTATAAATGGCTGGCCCTAGTACCCGTACTACTAATAGGAGCGGTGAACCTCAAGAGACCGGGGATGCCTATCAGACTAATCCAGGTATAGCTATGTTTAATATGATGGCAAATGCCATGGATCGCGTATCACGTGTGATAGAGCGTCAGGATGCTCGTGAAGCCAACAACAACATCAACAACAGGAATGAGGGTAACCATGGGAGACATAGCAGAATGAATGAATTCCTTGACTTTCGCCCGTCTAAATTCTACGGGGAAGCTGATGATGAGAAAGTAGAGGCTTGGCTGTCCGAGATTGAGAAGATTTTCAGGCCCCTTGATTATACAGATGAAGAGAAATTGGAGTTTGCTGTATTTCTGTTGCACGGGGATGCTGAGCATTGGTGGCACACTGTAGAGCCACTGTGGGAGACTGATCAGACACCTCGCTTGTGGGGTAATTTCGTTAAGGCGTTTAAGGAGAAATATGTACCTGCAGTTTCCAGGCAGAGGCGGATCGAGGAGTTTATGCACTTGACCCAGGGTAATATGACGGTGGCCTAGTACGAGGCACGTTTTGATCGACTGTCCCGTTATGCTCAATATATGGTTTGTACTCCGGAGGCAAAAATGTGGAAATTTACTGTTGGTTTGAGGCCAGAGATTCAGGACCAGTTAGCTTCTCATGACTTCGATACTTATTCTGCTCTCTTTGTTGCTGCCTCTCGAGTTGAGAAGAGGAAACTAGATGGAGCCGGTTCGAGTCAACCAAACAAGAAACCATACCAGCCTCCAGGTCAGCAGAGGAAATTCCAGAGTCAGGGTCGTAATCAGGGCCAGAGCTAGAATAGACCAGGGAATAACTGTGGCCCGACGAAAGCGTCATCAGCCTCTTCCGCCCGCAGATCCACATGTAGTTCACCTGCTACTCAGTCCGTCAACTGTCCATATTGTGACAGGAAGAGGCATACCGAGGCCCAGTGTTGGAGGAAGTTGGGACGATGTATGAGGTGCGGCAGTGATCAGCACCAGATCAAGGATTGCCCTAAACGTCAGGCAGGGCAGAATCAAGGTAAACCAGCCGGTAGAGGCAAGACTCCAGTTCCTAGGGTCCAGGCTCGAGCCTATGCTATTGAGTGCGAGGAGATTCCAGATGAGACCACTGTTGTTGAAGGTACATTCTTCATACTGAATCAACCTGTTAAGGTGTTAATTGATTCGGGTGCTACTCATTCATTTATTACTCCCTTATGTGTGGAACGTGTGAAATTGAAAGTTGTATGTTTGCCATATGAAGTAGAAGTTGGTACCCCAATGGGTTCTAAACTTGTAACTAGTTCAGCTTGTAAGGCATGTAAAATCAAAATTAAGGATAGGGATTTCACAGCCAATCTTATTGTATTACCTTTTCGAGACTACGAGGTCATTTTAGGGATGGACTGGCTGGCAAAACATCATGTCCAACTGGATTGCCGGGCAAAGATTATAACGTTCCGGGTACCTGATCAACCGATACTGGAGATTTTGGGTCAAAGAGATTTCACTGGGATTTCCATCATTTCATCTACAAAGGCAGTGAAGTCCTTGAGGAAAGGGTGCAACGGATACTTGGCTTACCTTATCAACAAGCCGTCGGATAAAGCTAAATTGGAGGAGATGCCTGTGATCAAAGACTATGCAGATGTGTTCCCAGAGGAATTACCCGGTTTACCCCCAAATCGGGAGATCGAGTTTGTTATAGAGTTGCTGCCTGGCGCCCAGCCGATATCAAAAGCTCCCTATCGCATGGCACCGGCCGAGCTACAAGAATTGAAGGACCAATTGCAAGGATTGCTGAAGAAGGGATTTGTACAACCGAGCTCTTCACCGTGGGGTGCGCCAGTTTTATTTGTTAAGAAGAAAGACAGAACGTTGAGACTATGCATTGACTATCGAGGTTTGAACCAAGTGACTGTCAAGAATAAATACCCACTTCTCTTGATTGACGAGTAATTTGATCAACTGCAAGGAGCCAAAGTGTATTCGAAACTCGACTTGAGACAAGGGTATTATTAGTTGCGGATCAAGAAGGAAGATGTGCCTAAAACAGCTTTCAGGACGAGATATGGGCACTATGAATATGTGGTGATGCCTTTTGGACTAACTAATGCCCCTGCAGCTTTTATGGATTTGATGCATAGGGTGTTTCAACCCTACTTGGACCAATTTGTGGTGATCTTCATTGATGATATTTTGGTATACTCGAAATCGGAGGTGGAGCATGAGCAACATCTGCGGTTGGTATTGCAGAAACTTCGAGAGCACCAATTGTATGCAAAGTTTAGCAAGTGCGAATTTTGGCTGCAGCAGATTGCATTTTTGGGGCATATCATATCCCAAGAGGGAATAGTGGTAGATCTAGCAAAGATCGATGCAGTGATGTCTTGGAAGAAGCCGGAAAATGTTACGGAAGTTCGTAGTTTTCTTGGTCTAGCCGGCTATTATCGGAGGTTCGTGAAGGTTTTCTCTAAGATTGCAGGACCGCTTACAAAGCTCACTCAAAAGAAAACCAAGTTCGTGTGGGATGATAAGTGTGAGAACAGCTTCCAAGAGTTGAAGAAGAGATTGACTACTGCACCAGTTCTTGCATTGCCTGAAGGGAGTCAAGGTTTTGTAATCTATAGCGATGCTTCGAAAGAAGGATTGGGATATGTATTGATGCAAAATGGAAGAGTTATTGCATATGCTTCTAGGAAACCAAAGCCGTATGAGATGAATTACTCGACACATGATTTGGAGTTAGCAACTATTGTGTTTGCACTTAAGAAATGGAGGCATTATCTGTGGGGTAACAAGTTTGAAGTATTTACTGATCATAAGAGCTTGAAATACTTGTTCTCTCAAAAGGAGTTGAATATGAGGCAAAGGCGGTGGATGGAGCTTTTGGACGATTATAACTGCTCAATTAATTATGTGCCCGATAAGGCGAACGTAGTCGCAGATTCCTTAAGCAGAAAAGCAAGCATGGCGAAACTGGAATTCAAGGTGCAGGAGTTGTTGGAGGAAGCGTTTCTATGGAAACCACAATTGACTCAGAAGGGGTTACTTTTTGCCACTACCCAAGTTCAATCGACGTTATTGTCTGAGTTACGAGAGGCTCAACAGAAGGACCAACAATTTCAGAAGATTAAGGAAAGTAACGCAGATTTCAAGTTTCATGATGATGGTGTTTGGAGGTTTAGGAACCGGATTTGTGTTCCCAGTGAGCCAGAGCTGAAAAAGAAGATTCTTGAGGAAGCACATAATTCAAGATATACTCTACACCCCGGCGGAACAAAGATGTATCGCGATTTGAAGCAACACTATTGGTGGAATAACATGAAAAGAGAAATTGCGGAGTTTGTAGCACGGTGTTTGACTTGCCAGAGAGTCAAAGCAGAACATCAACGACCCGCAGGTTTACTTCAGCCGTTGGAGATTCCTCAATGGGAATGGGAACATATCACTATGGATTTTGTTATGGACCTGCCTAGATCACGAAAGAGTCATGATGCCGTTTGGGTTATAGTGGATAGATTGACTAAGTCGGCGCACTTCTTACCGATGAACAAGGAGGATAGTCCTGAGAAATTAGGAGATGTATGTGGCGGAGATTGTAAGACTGCACGGGATGCCTGTGAGTATTGTGTCGGATAGGGATCCTCGTTTTACTTCCCGATTTTGGAAGAGATTGCAGGAAGCTTTGGGGATGAAATTGAGTTTTAGCACGGCTTATCACCCTCAGACGGACGGTCAATCGGAGAGAACCATTCAGATTTTGGAGGATATGCTGAGGGCATGTGTGTTGGCCTTCGGGAAAGGTTGGGAGAAATATCTATCTCTAGCGGAGTTCGCCTACAACAATAGTTATCAGGCCACTATCGGGATGGCCCCATTTGAGGCGCTGTATGGACGTAAGTGTCGATCCCCAATCTACTGGGATGAAGTAGGTGAGACGAAGACTTTTGACCCGACCCTTTTACCTGAACTGACGAAAACTGTTGATAACATCCACCTCATCCGGAAACGGATGCTTACCGCCCAGAGTAGGCAGAAGAGTTATGCAGACCGACGGAGACGGAGGCTCGAGTTTGAGGTTGGCGACAAGGTGTTTTTGAAGATATCACCCCGGAGGGGACTGATTAGACATGGCAAGGGTGGAAAGCTGAGCCCGAGATTTGTAGGACCATTTGAGATAGTTGAGAAGGTTGGCAAGTTGGCGTATCGCCTAGCGCTACCCTAGAACCTCTCCAATATTCACGACGTCTTTCATGTTTCGATGCTGCGGAAGTACCATCCTGACCCGTCGCACATCTTGGAGCCAGAGCCATTGCAGCTTCGGGAGAACTTGTCCTACGAGGAGAAGCCCATTCGGATCCTAGACCAGCAGGATCGGGAGTTGCGCAACAGATCTATACCTATGGTGAAAGTGCTATGGGATCATCATGGAGTCGAAGAAGCAACGTGGGAAAGGCAAGACCAGATGGAGCAGCGGTATCCAGCATTATTTCAAGGTAATATTGAATTTCGGGACGAAATTCTTTGAAGGAGGGGAGGATGTGAGGCCCGACCCCGATTTGCGTGCGAAACCTAGCTTCGTGTGCCCTAACCCAGATTTGCGTGCTATGACCTAGGTTTAAGAATTGTGTTCATTTTATGTGCCATGCATTGAATTACGTGCATTCGTTTGGGATTGCGTGCATTTACTCGAAAAACGTGCGTCCGTCTCGTAGTTCATGTCCTACCTCGTAGTGCGTGCCCTAGACCTAGGAAAGCGTGCCTTCATGCTCATCAAGAAAGCATCTTTCACGAAGCACTAGACTATTAAACAATCCTACAAATCCACTAACAATATAATAATCCAAATTCCATTCACTAGAAGACAAATAAGGCACCAAACACTAGACATTCCTTATTCTTTATTCTTTGTTCTTTTTGCATTTTCAACACACAACAATTAACACCCAAAAGATGACAAGAATTCAGCCATTTCATTAGCCTTGGCCGACCATACCATGGTTTTGCACAAGGTTTGAGAAATTTTTTTTTATTCTATTGCATGCCAAGACAATTTATGACTCAAAGCATTAAAAAATTGCTCAAAATTCACTCAATCTCCTCACCATTCTCGACCACAACACCTTGCCCATCCTAGCAATTTCAAAATAGCACATTGGAGACACAAAATGCAGAATTTTGAAGCCCAAGGCCGACATTCTCCTTGAAGATGCAAAAGGCTTCCTTGCTTGTCATTTTCTTCATTTCTTTTCACTCATTTCTCTCCTCATCTCTCCTTTCTCTCTCATTCTCGGCCTTGGCTGAATTCACCATCTTCTCAACTTCTCATCTTCACACCATAGCTAAGTATTGCAAGCTACAAGTAAAGAACTACAACCGAGCAAGCTAGAGTTTGAAAATTTCTCTTGCATGTGCATTGAAGCTTCATTTTCGGCCTAGGTGAGTTACTAAGCATCCATTTCTTTTCTTCAAGTTCTAGCTATGTGCATGCACTAAGAGATTGATCATTAAGCTAGGAAAAATAGAGAAAAACTAGTGAGGTTCTCGGCTAAGCAAGGGAAAGGAGAAGAATTGAGCTTCAACAAAGGGTCTTGAGCATTTTGTGGTTGATTGCTAAGGTGAGGGTTAAAACCTTTTGAAAACTCTTCAAAATTTCACATGCATGCTCATGAATGTGTGTATTTGCTTCTGTACTTGAGATATATGGTCGTTCATAAGCTTAAACAACCATGCATGGCAAGATCTTGGCTTGAAAATGATGCTAGGTGAAGTCGAAATGGATGACAGCTCTCTGACCAGTCTGTTCGAGGTAAGTTTAGCTAAGCAAATGATGTTGAAAATGCTTTAAAATTGGTGGGTGACTAGTTTGGACAGTTGTGGACATTTTTCCCAGAAATAGGCCGAAGCTAATTTTGAATCTAAGATCCTCAAAATGGCAAATCATTAAAATGTGACCAAATCTGGAAATCTGGAAAAATGAATCAGGTTTTGGCAGATGCACTGACCTTGTGGAACGAACTATATTTGACTTAGTAAATGTTGTCCAAAACGCATGAAATTTTCTGTGCTGCTATATTTTTTAGTTCTGGACAATTTTGTCAGAAATGGACCAAAGCTAAAACGGACTCTAAGGACCTCAAAAACGTCAATTTCTGAAAAGTGTACAAATCTGGACAGTTTTGTGCTACCTCACTGTTTTGGCTATAACTAATGATTCTGAACTCCAATTGATGCAAGGTTTGTTTCTGATTTTAGTTAGCTTATTAAGCTTTAATTTTACATCTTATTTAATGAATTTGGAGATTGTTTGATTATCCTATTGATTGTGAGAAAACAGCCTATTGCAGTAAAGGTTTTATTTAGCCATATGCTTGGAAAATTGTTGTAACCTCTCTTGTGGTACTAATTGTGTGGAACTGTGGTGTTGGGATGTTGTGTGGACTGTTTTGAACGTTTGAGGATGTTGAATTAAATGATGTATGGTTTGAGATTGACATTGAGTTGGGTTGAGGCTCAAATTGCACGAAAATACTTGAAATGGAAGCCCTAACGACTAGGTAGTCTTAATAAGTGTTGATTATTTGGATATTGTGTTGGAATCATAGGCTTAGTGGGCTGCCCGTAAATGTTTTATAACTTCAAAGTGATCTTGACCATTGCATGTTGACAATTAAGCTTTTCTTGCATCCGAACCCATGTTGATATCATTGCATGTTGAATAATCTTATCACTTGATTGCGTGGACTTTTTAATGAGTTATATGGCCTGTTTTACATGTGTTACATGGCTGCCCGTTTAATTTCCATGTAACTCTATATGCCTTTCAAGTGAAATTTCCTGTCTTATCGTGTCCTGCTTGTTTATCTGTCAATGTGCAATCCTATGACTGTCCAGAGGCAACCTACTTTGTTGTCTTCCTTCTGTGATA
The DNA here is from genome assembly GCA_037974665.1 of Ehretia macrophylla. Classification (NCBI taxonomy): domain Eukaryota; kingdom Viridiplantae; phylum Streptophyta; class Magnoliopsida; order Boraginales; family Ehretiaceae; genus Ehretia; species Ehretia macrophylla. Next base: position 7,733,564 of record CM075780.1, read on the forward strand.
TATATTACCTGTCATGAATGTGCATTGCATACAAGGCTGCAACCTTTCCTGTCGGCATGGTAGCGATCACGTACACCGGGCGGCATCGGGCTTGCCGGTGTTACCGTGACCACCATGGTCCCATTCCCTCTCTCGCTTGGGGGCTAGACTTCCTCGGAGAGTTGGGTCGTAGGATTTTGGGGTACATCCGGAGTACACCCACCTGGTGTGTTTGGGGGATGATTTGAAGTCGGCCGCAACAACTGATCCTGGATCTGATTTGAGAGCAAAAGCTCACCGTATCCTTTTTATTATGTGTATAAGCACTCCCGCTTGGATCCTAGAGAACCTCGGGGAGGAAAGACCGATATTCCTATTTCTGTACTTATATTTCTGTACTTGTATTTCTGTTGTATTCATGTTGAGAAAGGGGTTTTCATAAGTTTAATCGGAAAATGAGTTTCAAAACTTATTTCTCGTTCCCCCTCGCTGAGTTCATAAGGACTCACCCTCTTTTATCATCTCAGGTGAAGAAGAACAGATACAGGAACCCAAGGATAATGTACCTAATGATGAACCCCTGGAGTGATTACCTTTTATTGTTGTTTTGCTTGAACGTGACTACTTGTGTACCTTGTGCTGCTTGAAGACTATTTATCTTATGTTGTTGTTGTCGCTAATGTAAAAGACCCCCGTTGTAATTTGGGGTCTAATTTTGGTTGGTACTTATTTTAAGTAAACTGATACTAGACATGACACTACTATGATCATTTTGTTTTTACTACCGCTAGTATCTATCACAGGTTATGATGCTTAGTTAAGTAATAGGTAAATGAACTTATCCAATCTCAACAGGTACTCGCTAATAAGCTAAGATCAACAGGTATATTTTGAAGCGAGGATAAATGGACAAACGAGACATAGTATCATGTTAGGTTATAAATCAAACGGGACGTCGAATTAACCAATAGGCAATTCAATTGATGGAATAATAGTAATCTTAGCTGGAATTGAATTTGAGATGGTAAATTTTGAGGCTGTTAGAAAATTCAAGTCAAAACAAAGAGCCCAATTACAGCCGTTATGCTGCCGGATTTCTGGAAAATTTTGGAGTCTAGAATAAAACGTCAAGTGCTAAACCTCCTAGAATGATTAAGAATGTGAAAGGACTTGAATGTTTAGATCACACCCTAGTCTAACCTTTATAGGCCGGGTTGGGGCGTGACACACAACATACAGTTGCAAAGCTCTCTGAGAGCTCTACGACGGGGGCAGCTAGTTGCTCGCTGTGCCGCTTTTGGGAGCCCAAAATCGAACGTTTTCATCAATTTCAGGCCACTTTTCTTCTTTTGTTCTGTTTTTTCGTCCCGGATCGTACGTCATGAACTGTTAAAAGGACGACAACCTAACTCGCGGGACATCGGAGGGCCCTAAAACATGTCGATATCATGTCTTGCGAGGATGCTGCATTGTTGAAGCGGATGGGCTGTCGTTAAGCCCATTGGGCCTTCTGAATGGGCCATCTCTCTAGCTGGGACTGTGAACCGTTAACACATATAGAAATTGTGCCCTCAACATGATCGATGCGATCATACCAGTACTAATGCACCGGATCACATCAGAACTCCGAAGTTGAGCATGTTTGGGAGAGAGTAGTAGTAGGATGGGTGACCCCCTGGGAAAGTCCTCGTGTTGCACCCCCTTTTCAATTTTTTTTGCCCTAGTTAGGGTTGCCAAGATACTTTATCCACCAAATCTCTATTACCGAATCCCACGGAACAATAGGCAATACAACATCGCTTAACGTAGAGGTTGGGCCCGCAAACCGAGGGCGTAGGGTTTGTGCCCAAGTCTCCGTCGCTCCGGTACCCATAACTTTCGATCCGTAAGAAGTTACGCGGCACACAGCATACCGTGGCAAAGCTCTCTGAGAGCTTTACGACGGGGGCAGCCAGCTTGGTCGCTGTGCCCGTTTTTGGAGCCTAAAATTGAACGTTTTCATCAGTTTCAAGCCACTTTTCTTCTTTTGCTCAGTTTTTCCGTCCCGGGTCATACGTCGGGAACTGTTAAAAGGACGACAACCTGACTCGCGGGACATCAGAGGGCCCTACAATGTGTTGATATCACGTCTTGCGAGGATGCTGAATTGTTGAAGCGGATGGGTTGTCGTTAAGCCTATTGGGCCTTCTGAATGGGCAATCTCTCTAGCTGGGACTGTGAACCGTTAACACATATAGGAATTGTGCCATCAACCTGACCGGTGCGATTATACCAGCACTATTGCACCGGAACACATCAGAACTTCGAAGTTGAGCATGCTTGGGCGAGAGTAGTACTAGGATGGGTGACCCCCTGGGAAGTCCTCGTGTTGTACCCCATTTTCAATTTTTTTTGCCCTGGTTAGGGTTGCCAAGATACTTTATCCACCAAATCTCTATTACCGAATCCCTCGGAACATTAGGCAAGACAACATCGCTTCACGTAGAGGCTAGGCCCGCAAACCGAGGGCGTAGTGTTTGTGACCAGGTCTCTATCGCTCCGGTGCCCATAACTTTTGATCCGTAAGGAGTTATGCGGCGCACAGTATACCATTGCAAAGCTCTCTGAGAGCTCTACGACGGGGGCCGCCAGCTTGGTCGCTTTGCCCGTTTTTGGAGCCTAAAATCAAACTTTTTCATTAGTTTCAGACCACTTTTCTTCTTTTGCTCTGTTTTTCCATCCCGGATCGTACGTTGTGAACGGTTAAAAGGACGACAACCTGACTCGCGGGACATCAGAGGGCCCAACAACTTGTTGATATCACGTCTTGCATGGATGCTGCATTGTTGAAGCGGATGGGTTGTTGTTAAGCCCATTGGGCCTTCTGAATGGGCCATCTCTCTAGCTGGGACTGTGAACCGTTAACACATATAGGAATTGTGCCCTCAACATGATAGGTGCGATCATACCAGCCCTAATGCACCAGATCCCATCAGAACTCTGAAGTTAAGCGTGCTTGGGCGAGAGTAGTACTAGGATGTTTGACCCCCTGGGAAGTCCTCGTGTTGCACCCCATTTTCAATTTTTTTTGCCCTGGTTAGCGTTGCCAAGATACTTTATCCACCAAATCTATATTACCGAATCCCACGGAACATTAGGCAAGACAACATCGCTTCACGTAGAAGTTGGGCCCGCTAACCGAGGGTGTAGGGTTTGTGACCAGGTCTCCGTCACTCCGGTGCCCATAACTTTTGATCCGTAAGGAGTTACGTGGTGCACAGCATACCGTTGCAAAGCTCTCTGAGAGCTCTACGACGGGGGTAGCTAGCTTGCTCGCTGTGCCCATTTTTGGAGCCCAAAATTGAACATTTTCATCAGTTTCAGGCCACTTTTCTTCTTTTGCTGTGTTTTTCCGTCCCGGATCATCCGTCGTGAACTGTTAAAAGGAAGACAACCTGACTCGCGGGACATCAGAGGGCCCTACAACGTGTCGATATCACGTCTTGCGAGGATGCTGCATTGTTGAAGCGGATGGGTTGTCGTTAAGCCCATTGGGCCTTCTGAATGGGCCATCTCTCTAGCTGGGACTGTGAACCGTTAACACATATAGGAATTGTGCCCTCAACATGACCGGTGCGATCATACCAGCACTAATGCATCGGATCACATCAGAACTCCGAAGTTGAGCGTGCTTGGGCGAAAGTAGTACTAGGATGGGTGACCCCCTGGGAAGTCCTCATGTTGTACCCCCTTTTCAATTTTTTTTGCCCTGGTTAGGGTTGCCAAGATACTTTATCCACCAAATATTTATTACCGAATCCCACGGAACATTAGGCAAGACAACCTCGCTTCACGTAGAGGCTGGGCCCGCAAACCGAGGGCGTAGGGTTTGTGACCAGGTCTCCGTCGCTCCGGTGCCCATAACTTTTGATCCGTAAGGAGTTACGCGGCGCACAACATACAGTTCCAAATCTCTCTGAGAGCTCTACTACGGGGGCAGCTAGTTGCTCGCTGTGCCCCTTTTGGGAGCCAAAAATCGAACGTTTTGATCAGTTTCAGGCCACTTTTCTTCTTTTGTTCTGTTTTTTCATCCCGGATCGTATGTCGTGAACTGCTAAAAGGACGACAACCTGACTCGCGGGACATCAGAGCGCCCTAAAACGTGTAGATATCACGTCTTGCGAGGATGCTGCATTGTTGAAGCGGATGGGTTGTCGTTAAGCCCATTGGGCCTTCTGAATGGGCCATCTCTCTAGCTGGGACTGTGAACCGTTAACACATATAGGAATTGTGCCCTCATCATGATCGGTGCAATCATACCAGCACTAATGCACCGAATCACAACAGAACTCCGAAGTTGAGCATGCTTGGGCGAGAGTAGTACTAGGATGGTTGACCCCCTGGGAAAGTCCTTGTGTTGCACCCCCTTTTCAATTTTTTTTTCCCTGGTTAGGGTTGCCAAGATACTTTATCCACCAAATCTCTATTACCGAATCCCACGGAACATTAGGCAAGACAACATCGCTTCACGTAGAGGCTGGGCCCGCAAACCGAGGGCGTATGGTTTGCGCCCAGGTCTACGTCGCTCCGGTGCCCATAACTTTTGATCCGTAAGGAGTTATGCGGCGCACAACATACCGTGGCAAAGCTCTCTGAGAGCCATACGACGGGGGTAGCCAGCTTTCTCGCTGTGCCCATTTTTGGAGCCTAATATTGAAATTTTTCATTAGTTTCAAGCCACTTTTCTTCTTTTGCTATGTTTTTCCATCCCGGATCGTACGTCGTGAACTGTTAAAATAACGACAACCTGACTAGCGGGTCATCAGAGGGCCCTACAACTTGTTGATATCACGTCTTGCGAGGATGCTGCGTTGTTGAAGCAGATGGGTTGTCGTTAAGCCCATTGGGCCTTTTGAATGGGCCATATCTCTAGGCTGGGACTGTGAACCGTTAACACATAAAGGAATTGTGCCCTCAACATGACAGGTGCGATCATACCACCACTAATGCACTGGATCCCATCAGAACTCCGAAGTTAAGCGTGCTTGGGTGAGAGTAGTACTAGGATGGGTGACCCCTTGGGAAGTCCTCGTGTTGCACGCCCTTTTCAATTTTTTTTGCCCTGGTTAGGGTTGCCAAGATCCTTTATCCACCAAATCTATATTACCGAATCCCACGGAACATTAAGCAAGACAACATCGCTTCACGTAGAGGCCGGGCCTGCAAACCGAGGGCGTAGGGTTTTTGACCAGGTCTCCGTCGCTCCGGTGCCCATAACTTTTGATCCGTAAGGAGTTACGCGGCGCGCAGCATACCGTTGCAAAGCTCTCTGAGAGCTGTACGACGGGGGCAGCCAGCTTGCTCATTGTGCCCCTTTTTGGAGCCTAAAATCGAACTTTTTCATTAGTTTTAGGTCACTTTTCTTCATTTGCTCTATTTTTCCGTCGCGGGTCGTACGTTGTGAACTGTTAAAAGGATGACAACCTGACCCGTGGGACATCAGAGGGCCCTACAACTAGTCGATATCACGTCTTGCGAGGATGCTGCATTGTTGAAGCGGATGGTTTGTCGTTAAGCCCATTGGGCCTTCTGAATGGGCCATCTCTCTAGCTGGGACAGTGAACCGTTAACACATATAGGAATTGTGCCCTCAAAATGACAGGTGCGATCATACCAGCACTAATGCACCGGATCCCATCAGAACTCTGAAGTTAAGCGTGCTTGGGCAAGAGTAGTACTAGGATGTGTGACCCCCTGGGAAGTCCTCGTGTTGCACCCCCTTTTCAATTTTTTTTACCCTGGTTAGGGTTGCCAAGATACTTTATCCACCAAATCTATATTACCGAATCCCATGGAACATTAGGGAAGACAACATCGCTTCACGTAGAGGCTAGGCCTGCAAACCGAGGGTGTAGGGTTTGTGACCAGATCTCCGTCGCTCCGGTGCCCATAAATTTTGATCAGTAAAGAAGTATGCGGCGCACAACAAACCGTTGCAAAGCTCTCTGAGGGCTCTACGACGGGGGCAGCTAGCTTGCTCGCTGTAACCTTTTTCATCCCGGATCGTACGTCGTGAACTGTTAAAAGGATGACAACCTGACTCGCAGGACATCAGAGGGCCCTACAACGTGTCGATATCATGTCTTGCTAGGATGCTGCGTTGTTGAAGCAGATGGGTTGTCGCTAAGCCCATTGGGCCTTTTGAATGGGCCATCTCTCTAGGCTGGGACTGTGAACCGTAAACACATATAGGAATTGTGCCCAAAACATGACCGGTGCGATCATACCGGCACTAATGCTATGGATCCCATCAGAACTCTGAAGTTGAGCGTGCTTGGGCGAGAGTAGTACTAGGATAGGTGACCCCCTGCGAAGTCCTCGTGTTGCACCCCCTTTTCAATTTTTTTTGCCCTGGTTAGGGTTGCCAAGATACTTTATCCACCAAATCTATATTACCAAATCCCATGAAACATTAGGCAAGACAACATCGCTTCACGTAGAGGCTGGGCCAGCAAACCAGGGGCGTAGGGTTTGTGACCAGGTCTCCGTCGCTCCGGTGCCCATAACTTTTGATCCGTAAGGAGTTACGCGGCGCACAGCATACCGTTGTAAAACTCTCTGAGAGTTCTACGACGGGGGCAGCCAGCTTGCTCGCTGTGCCCATTTTTGGAGCCCAAAATCGAACTTTTTCATCAGTTTCAAGCCACTTTTCTTCTTTTGCTCTGTTTTTTTGTCCCGGGTCGTACGTCGGGAACTGTTAAAAGGACGACAACTTGACTCGCGGGACATCAGAGGGCCCTACAATGTGTTGATATCATGTCTTGCGAGGATGCTGCATTGTTGAAGTGGATGGGTTGTCGTTAAGCCCATTGGGCCTTCTGAATGGGCCATCTCTCTAGCTGGGACTGTGAACCGTTAACACATATAGGAATTGTGCCATCAACATGACCGGTGCGATTATACAAGCACTATTGCACCGGAACACATCAGAACTTCGAAGTTGAGCATGCTTGGGCGAGAGTAGTACTAGGATGGGTGACCCCCTGGGAAGTCCTCGTGTTGTACCCCATTTTCAATTTTTTTTGCCCTGGTTAGGGTTGCCAAGATACTTTATCCACCAAATCTCTATTACCGAATCCCTCGGAACATTAGGCAAGACAACATCGCTTCACGTAGAGGCTGGGCCCGCAAACCGAGGGCGTAGGGTTTGTGACCAGGTCTCTGTCGCTCCGGTTCCCATAACTTTTGATCCGTAAGGAGTTATGCGGCGCACAGCATACCGTTGCAAAGCTCTCTGATAGCTCTACGACGGGGGCATCCAGCTTGGTCGCTGTACCCGTTTTTGGAGCCTAAAATCAAACTTTTTCATTAGTTTCAGACCACTTTTCTTCTTTTGCTCTGTTTTTCCGTCCCGGATCGTATGTTGTGAACCATTAAAAGGACGACAACATGAATCGCGGGACATCAGAGGGCCCTAAAACTTGTTCATATCACGTCTTGCGTGGATGCTGCATTCTTGAAGCAGATGGGTTGTCGTTAAGCCCATTGGGCCTTCTAAATGGGCCATCTCTCTAGCTGGGACTGTGAACCGTTAGCACATATAAGAATTGTGCCCTCAACATGATAGGTGCGATCATACCAGCACTAATGCACCGGATCCCATCAGAACTCTAAAGTTAAGCGTGCTTGGGCGAAAGTAGTACTACGATGTTTGACCCCCTGGGAAGTCCTCGTGTTGCACCCCCTTTTCAATTTTTTTTGCCCTGGTTAGGGTTGCCAAGATACTTTATCAACCAAATCTATATTACCGAATCCCACGGAACATTAGGCAAGACAACATCGCTTCACGTAGAAGTTGGGCCCGCTAACCGAGGGTGTAAGGTTTGTGACCAGGTCTCCGTCACTCCGGTGCCCATAACTTTTGATCAGTAAGGAGTTACGCGGTGCGCAGCATACCGTTGCAAAGCTCTCTGAGAGCTCTACGATGGGGGTAGCTAGCTTGCTCGCTGTGCCCATTTTTGGAGCCCAAAATCGAACATTTTCATCTGTTTCAGGCAACTTTTCTTCTTTTGCTGTGTTTTTTCGTCCCGGATCGTACGTCGTGAACTGTTAAAAGGACGACAACCTGACTCGCGGGACATCAGAGGGCCCTACAATGTGTCGATATCACGTTTTGCGAGGATGCTGCATTGTTGAAGCGGATGGGTTGTCGTTAAGCCCATTGGGCCTTCTGAATAGGCCATCTCTCAAGTTGGGACTGTGAACCGTTAACACATATAGGAATTGTGCCCTCAACATGACCGGTGCGATCATACCAGCACTAATGCACCGGATCACATCAGAACTCCGAAGTTGAGCGTGCTTGGGCAAGACTGGTACTAGGATGGGTGACCCCCTGGGAAGTCCTCGTGTTGTACCCCCTTTTCAATTTTTTTTGCCCTGGTTAGGGTTGCCAAGATACTTCATCCACCAAATATCTATTATCGAATCCCACGGAACATTAGGCAAGACAACCTCACTTCACGTAGAGGCTGGGCCAGCAAACCGAGGGCGTATGGCTTGTGACCAGGTCTCCGTCGCTCCGGTGCCCATAACTTTTGATCCGTAAGGAAGTATCCGCCGCACAACAAACCGTTGCAAAGCTCTCTGAGAGCTCTACGACGGGGGCAGCCAGCTTGCTCGCTGTGCCCGTTTTGGGAGCCTAAAATCGAACTTTTTCATTAGTTTCAGGCCACTTTTCTTCTTTTGCTCTGTTTTTTGGTCACGGATCATACGTTGTGAACTGTTAAAAGGACGACAACCTGACTCGCGGGACATCAGAGGGCCCTACAACGTGTCGATATCACATCTTGATAGGATGCTTCATTGTTGAAGCGGATGGATTGTCGTTAAGCCTATTGGGCCTTCTGAAAGGGCCATCTCTCTAGCTAGGACTGTGAACCATTAACACATATAGGAATTGTGCCCTCAACATGACAGGTGCGATCATACCAGCACTAATGCACCAGATCCCATCAGAACTCTGAAGTTAAGCGTGCTTGGGCGAGAGTAGTACTAGGATGTGTGACCCCCTGGGAAGTCCTCGTGTTGCACCCCCTTTTCAATTTTTTTTGCCCTGGTTAGGGTTGCCAAGATACTTTATCCACCAAATCTATATTACCGAATCCCACGGACCATTAGGGAAGACAACATCGCTTCACGTAGAGGCTAGGCCTGCAAACCGAGGGTGTAGGGTTTGTGACCAGGTCTCCGTCGCTCCGGTGCCCATAACTTTTGATCCGTAAGGAAGTATGCGGCGCACAACAAACCGTTGCAAAGCTCTCTGAGAGCTCTACGACGGGGGCAGCCAGCTTGCTCGCTGTGCCCATTTTGGGAGCCTAAAATCAAACTTTTTCATTAGTTTCAAGCCACTTTTCATCTTTTGCTCTGTTTTTCGGTCACGGATCGTACGTTGTGAACTGTTAAAAGGACGACAACCTGACTCGCTGTACATCAGAGGGCCCTACAACGTATCGATATCACATCTTGCGAGGATGCTGCATTGTTGAAGTGGATGGATTGTCGTTAAGCCCATTGGGCCTTCTGAAAGGGCCATCTCTCTAGCTAGGACTGTGAACCGTTAACACAAATAGGAATTGTGCCCTCAACATGACAGGTGCGATCATACCAGCACTAATGCACCGGATCCCATCAGAACTCTGAAGTTAAGCGTGCTTGGGCAAGAGTAGTACTAGGATGTGTGACCCCCTGGGAAGTCCTCGTGTTGCACCCCCTTTTCAATTTTTTTTGCCCTGGTTAGGGTTGCCAAGATACTTTATCCACTAAATCTATATTACCGAATCCCACGGAACATTAGGCAAGACAACATCGCTTCACGTAGAGGCTGGGCCTGCAAACCGAGGGCGTAGGGTTTGTGACCAGGTCTTTGTCGCTCCGGTGCGCATAACTTTTGATCCGTAAGGAGTTACGCGATGCACAGCATACCGTTGCAAAGCTCTCTGAGAGCTCTACGATGGGGGCAGCTAGCTTACTCGCTGTGTCCATTTTGGGAGCCCAAAATCGAACGTTTTCATCAGTTTCAGGCCAATTTTCTTCTTTTGCTTTGTTTTTCCATCCCGGATCGTACGTCATGAACTTTTAAAAGGACGACAACTTGACTCGCGGGACATCAGATGGCCCTACAATGTGTCGATATAACGTCTTGTGAGAATGCTGCATTGTTGAAGCGGATAGGTTGTCGTTAAGCCCATTGGGCCTTCTGAATGGGCCATCTCTCTAGCTAGGACTGTGAACCGTTAACACATATAGGAATTGTGCCCTCAACATGACCGGTGCGATCATACCAGCACAAATGCACCGGATCACATCAGAATTCCGAAGTTGAGCGTGCTTGGGCGAGAGTAGTATTAGGATGGGTGACCCCCTGGGAAGTCCTCGTGTTGTACCCCCTTTTCATTTTTTTTTGCCCTAGTTAGGGTTGCCAAGATACTTTATCCACCAAATCTCTATTACCGAATCCCACGGTACAATAGGCAAGACAACATCGCTTCACGTAGAGGCTGGGCCCGCACACCGAGGTCGTAGGGTTTGTGACCAGCTCTTCGTCGCTCCGGTGCCTATAACTTTTGATCCGTAATGAGTTATGTGGCGCACAGCATACCGTTCAAAAGCTCGCTGAGACCTCTACGACGGGGGCAGTATCTTGCTCGCTCTGCCCATTTTTGGAGCCCAAAATCGAACGTTTTCATTAGTTTCAGGCCACTTTTCTTCTTTTGCTACATTTTTTCATCCGGATCGTAAGTCGTGAACTGTTAAAAGGATGACAACCTGACTCGCGGGACATCAGAGGGCCCTACAACGTGTCGATATCACGTCTTACGAGGATGCTGCATTGTTGAAGCGGATGGGTTGTCGTTAAGCCCATTGGGCCTTCTGAATGGGCCATCTCTCTAGCTGGGACTGTGAACCGTTAACACATATAGGAATTGTGCCCTCAACATGACCGGTGCGATCATACCGACACTAATGCACTGGATCACATCAGAACTCCGAAGTTGAGCGTGCTTGGGCGAGACTAGTACTAGGATGGGTGACCCCCTGGGAAATCCTCGTATTGTACCCCCTTTTCAATTTTTTTTGCCCTGGTTAGGGTTGCCAAGATACTTTATCCACCAAATCTCTTTTACCGAATCCCACAGAACATTAGGCAAGTCAACATCGCTTCACGTAGAGGCTGGGCCCACAAACCAAGGGCGTAGGGTTTGTGACCAGGTCTCCGTCGCTCCGGTGCCCATAACTTTTTATCCGTAAGGATTTACGCGGCGCACAGCATACCGTTGCAAAACACTCTGAGAGCTTTACGACGGGGGCAGCCATCTTGCTCGCTGTGCCCATTTTTGCAGCCCAAAATCGAACGTTTTCATCAGTTTCAGGCCACTTTTCTTCTTTTGCTCAGTTTTTCCGTCCCGGATCATACGTCGGGAACTGTTAAAAGGACGAAAACTTGACTCGCGGGACATCAGAGGGCCCTACAATGTGTTGACATCACGTCTTGCGAGGATGCTGCATTGTTGAAGCAGATGGGTTGTCGTTAAGCCTATTGGGCCTTCTACATGGGCTATCTCTCTAGCTGGGACTGTGAACCGTTAACACATATAGGAATTGTGCCCTCAACATGACCGGTGCGATTATACCAGCACTATTGCACCGGAACACATCAGAACTCCGAAGTTGAGCACGCTTGGGCGAGAGTAGTATTAGGATGGGTGACCCCCTAGGAAGTCCTCGTGTTGCACCCCCTTTTCAATTTTTTTTGCCCTGGTTAGGGTTGCCAAGATACTTTATCCACTAAATCTCTTTTACCGAATCCCACAGATCATTTGGCAAGTCAACATCGCTTCACGTAGAGGCTGGTCCCACAAACCGAGGGCGTAGGGTTTGTGACCAGGTCTCCGTCGCTCCGGTGCCCATAACTTTTGATCCGTAAGGAGTTACGCGGCGCACATCATACCGTTGCAAAACTCTCTGAGAGCTCTACGATGGGGGCAGCCAGTTTGCTCGCTATGCCCATTTTTGGAGCCCAAAATCGAATGTTTTCATCAGTTTCAACCCACTTTTTTTCTTTTGCTCATCTTTTCCATCTCGGATAGTACGTCGGGAACTGTTAAAAGGACGACAACCTGACTCGTGGGACATCAGAGGGCCCTACAATGTGTTGATATCACGTCTTGCGAGGATGCTGCATTGTTGAAGCGGATGGGTTGTCGTTAAGCCTATTGGGCCTTCTAAATGAGCCATCTCTCTAGTTGGGACTGTGAACCGTTAACACATATATGAATTGTGCCCTCAACTTAACTGGTGTAATTATACCAGCACTAATGCACCGGAACACATCAGAACTCCGAAGTTGAGCACGCTTGGGCGAGAGTAGTACTAGGATGGGTGACACCCTAGGAAGTCCTCGTGTTGTACCCCATTTTCAATTTTTTTTTCCCTGGTTAGGGTTGCCAATATACTTTATCCACCAAATCTCTATTACCGAATCCCATGGAACATTATGCAAGACAACATCGCTTCACGTAGAGGCTGGGCCCACAAACCGAGGGCGTAGGGTTTGTGACTAGGTCTCCGTCGCTTCGGTGCCCATAACTTTTGATCCGTAAGGAGTTATGTGGCGCACAGCATACCGTTGCAAAGCTCTCTGAGAGTTCTACGACGGGGGCAGCCAGCTTGCTCGCTGTGCCCATTTTTGGAGCCCAAATTCGAACGTTTTCATCAGTTTCAACCCACTTTTTTTGTTTTGCTCATTTTTTCCATCCCGGATAGTACGTCGGGAACTGTTAAAAGGACGACAACCTGACACGCGGGACATCAGAGGGCCCTACAATGTGTTGATATCACGTCTTGCCAGGATGCTGCATTGTTGAAGCGGATGGGTTGTCGTTAAGCTTATTGGGCCTTCTAAATGAGCCATCTCTCTAGTTGGGACTGTGAACCGTTAACACATATAGGAATTGTGCCCTCAACATAACCGGTGTGATTATACTAGCACTAATGCACCGGATCCCATCAGAACTATGAAGTTAAGCGTGCTTGGGCGAGAGTAGTACTAGGATGTTTGACCCCCTGGGAAGTCCTCGTGTTGCACCCCCTTTTCAATTTTTTTTGCCCTGGTTAGGGTTGCCAAGATACTTTATCCACCAAATCTATATTACCGAATCCCACAGAACATTAGGCAAGACAACATCGCTTGACGTAGAAGCTGGGCCCACAAACTGAGGGTGTAGGGTTTGTAACCAGGTCTCAATCACTCCGGTGCCCGTAACTTTTGATCCGTAAGGAGTTACGTGGCGCACAGCATACCGTTGCAAAGCTCTCTGAGAGCTCTACGACGGGGGTAGCTAGCTTGCTCGATGTGCCCGTTTTTGGAGCCCAAAATCGAATATTTTCATCAGTTTCAGGCCACTTTTCTTTTTTTGCTGGGTTTTTCCGTCCCGTATCGTAAGTCGTGAACTATTAAAAGGACGACAACCTGACTCGCGGGACATCAGAGGGCCCTACAACGTGTCAATATCACGTCTTGCGAGGATGCTGCATTGTTGAAGCGGATGGGTTGTCGTTAAGCCCATTGGGCCTTCTGAATGGGCCATCTCTCTAGCTGGGACTGTTAACCGTTAACACATATAGGAATTGTGCCCTCAACATGACCGGTGCGATCATACCAGCACAAATGCACCAGATCACATCAGAACTCCGAAGTTGAGCGTGCTTGGGCGAGAGTAGTACTAGGATGGGTGACCCCCTGCGAAGTCCTCGTGTTGTACCCCCTTTTCAATTTTTTTTGCCCTGGTTAGGGTTGCCAAGATACTTTATCCACCAAATCTCTATTACCGAAATGCACGGAACATTAGGCAAGACAACATCGCTTCACGTAGAGGCTGGGCCAGCAAACCGAGGGCGTATGGCTTGTGACCAGGTCTCCGTCGCTCCGGTGCTCATAACTTTTGATCCGTAAGGAAGTATGCGGCGCACAACAAACTGTTGCAAAGCTCTCTAAGAGCTCTACGATGGGGACAGCCAGCTTGCTCGCTGTGCCCATTTCGGGAGCCTAAAATCGAACTTTTTCATTAGTTTCAGGCCACTTTTCTTCTTTTGCTCTGTTTTTTGGTCACGGATCGTACGTTGTGAACTGTTAAAGGACGACAACCTGACTCGCTGTACATCAGAGGGCCCTACAACGTGTCGATATCACGTCTTGCGAGGATGCTGCATTGTTGAAGTGGATGGATTGTCGTTAAGCTCATTGGGCCTTCTGAATGGGCCATCTCTCTAGCTAGGAATGTGAACCGTTAACACAAATAGGAATTGTGCCCTCAACATGACAGGTGCGATCATACCAGCACTAATGCACCGGATCCCATCAGAACTCTGAAGTTAAGCGTGCTTGGGCGAGAGTAGTACTAGGATGTGTGACCCCCTGGGAAGTCCTCGTGTTGCACCCCCTTTTCAATTTTTTTTTGCCCTGGTTAAGGTTGCCAAGATACTTTATCCACCAAATCTATATTACCGAATCCCACGGAACATTAGGCAAGACAACATCGCTTCACGTAGAGGCTGGGCCTGCAAACCGAGGGCGTAGGGTTTGTGACCAGGTCTCTGTCGCTCCGGTGCCCATAACTTTTGATCCGTAAGGAGTTACGCGGCTCACAGCATACCGTTGCAAAGCTCTTTGAGAGCTCTACGACGGGGGTAGCTAGCTAACTCGCTATGACCGTTATTGGAACCCAAAATTGAACGTTTTCATCATTTTCAGGCCACTTTTCTTCTTTTGCTTTGTTTTACCGTCCTGGATCGTACGTTGTGAACTGTTAAAAGGACGACAACCTGACTCGCGGTACATCAGAGGGCCCTACAATGTGTCGATATCACGTCTTGCGAGGATGGTGCATTGTTGAAGTGGATGGGTTGTCGTTAAGCCCATTGGGCCTTCTAAATGGGCCATATCTCTAGCTAGGAGTGTGAACCGTTAACACATATAGGAATTGTGGCCTCAACATGACCAGTGTGATCATACCAGCACTAATGCAATGGATCACATCAGAACTCCGAAGTTGAGCGTGCTTGGGCGAGAGTAGTACTAGGATGGGTGACCCCCTGGGAAGTCCTCGTGTTGTACCCCCATTTCAATTTTTTTTCCCTAGTTAGGGTTGCCAAGATAATTTATCCACCAAATCTCTACTACCGAATCCCACAGAACATTAGGCAAGACAACATCGCTTCACGTAGAGGCAGGGCCCGCACACCGAGGGCGTAGGGTTTATAACCAGGTCTCCGTCGCTCCGGTGCCCATAAGTTTTGATCCGTAAGGAGTTATGCGGCGCACAGCGTACCGTTGCAAAGCTCGCTGAGAGCTCTATGTTGCGGGCAGCTAGCTTGCTCGCTGTGCCGTTTTTTGGAGCCCAAAATCTAACATTTTCATCAGTTTCAGGCCACTTTTCTTCGTTTGCTCTATTTTTTCATCCCGGATCGTACGTCGTGAACTGTTAAAAGGATGACAACCTGACTCGCGGGACATCAGAGGGCCCTACAACGTGTCGATATCACGTCTTGCGAGGATGCTGCATTGTTAAAGAGGATGTGTTGTCGTTAAGCCCATTGGGCCTTCTGAATGGGCCATCTCTCTAGCTGGGACTGTGAACCGTTAACACATATAGGAAGTGTGCCCTCAACATGACCGGTGCGATCATACCGGCACTAATGCACTGGATCACATCAGAACTCCAAAGTTGAGCGTGCTTGGGCGAGAGTAGTACTAGGATGGGTGACCCCCTGGGAAGTCCTCGTGTTGTACCCCCTTTTCAATTTTTTTTGCCCTGGTTAGGGTTGCCAAGATACTTTATCCACAAAATCTCTTTGACCGAATCCCACAGAACATTAGGCATGTCAACATCAATTCACGTAGAGGCTGGGCCCACAAACCGAGGGCGTAGGGTTTGTGACCAGGTCTCCGTCGCCCCGGTGCCCATAACTTTTGATCCGTAAGGAGATAGGTGGCGCACAGCATACCGTTGCAAAACTCTCTGAGAGCTCTACGATCGGGGCAGCCAGCTTCCTCGCTGTGCCTATTTTTGGAGCCCAAAATCGAACGTTTTCATCTGTTTCAAGCCACTTTTCTTCTTTTGCTCAGTTTTTCCGTCCCGGATCGTACGTCGGGAACTGTTAAAAGGACGACAACCTGACTCGCGGGACATCAGAGGGCCCTACACTGTGTTGATATCACGTCTTGCGAGGATGCTGCATTGTTGAAGCAGATGGTTTATCGTTAAGCCCATTGGGCCTTCTGAATGGGCCATCTCTCTAGTTGGGATTGTGAACCGTTAACACATATAAGAATTGTGACCTCAACATGACCGGTGCGATTATACCAGCACTAATGCACCGGAACACATCAGAACTCCGAAGTTGAGCGTGCTTGGGCGTGAGTAGTACTAGGATGGGTGACCCCCTGGGAAGTCCTCGTGTTGTACCCCCTTTTCGATTTTTTTTGCCCTGGTTAGGGTTGCCAAGATACTTTATCCACCAAATCTCTATTACCAAATCCCACGGAACATTAGGCAAGACAACATCGCTTCACGTAGTGGTTGGGCCCCCAAACCGAGGTCGTAGGGTTTGTGACCAGGTCTCCGTCGCTCCGGTGCCCATAACTTCTGATCCGTAGGGAGTTATGCGGCGCACAGCATACCGTTGCAAAGCTTTGTCAGAGCTCTACGATGGGGGCAGCCAGCTTGGTCGCTGTGCCTGTTTTTGGAGCCTAAAATCAGACTTTTTCATTAGTTTCAGACCACTTTTCTTCTTTTGCTCTTTTTTACCGTCCCGGATCGTACGTTGTGAACTGTTAAAAGGACGACAACCTGACTCGTAGGAAATCAGAGGGCCCTACAATGAGTCGATATCACATCTTGTTAGGATGCTGCATTGTTGAAGCGGATGGGTTGTCGTTAAGCCCATTGGGCCTTTTGAATGGGCCATCCCTCTAGGCTGGGACTATGAACCGTTAACACATATAGGAATTGTGCCCTCAACATGACGGATGCGATCATACCAGCACTAATGCACCGGATCCCATCAGAACTCCCAAGTTAAGCGTGCTTGGGCGAGAGTAGTACTAGGATGGGTGACTCCCCGGGAAGTCCTCGTGTTGCACCCCCTTTTCAATTTTTTTCCCCTGGTTAGGGTTGCCAAGATACTTTATCCACCAAATCTACATTACTGAATCCCATGGAACATTGGGCAAGACAACTTCGCTTCACGTAGAGGCTGGCCCTGCAAACCGGGGGCGTAAGGTTTGTGACCAAGTCTGCATCACTCCGGTGCCCATAACTTTTCATCCGTAATTGTTACGCGGCGTACAACATACCGTTGGAAAGCTCTCTGAGAGCTCTACGACGGGGGCAGCCAGTTTGCTCGGTGTGCCTATTTTTGGAGCCCAAAATCGAACGTTTTCATCAGTTTCAAGCCACTTTTCTTCTTTTGCTCAGTTTTTTCGTCCCGGATCGTACGTCGTGAACTGTTAAAAGGACGACAACCTTACTCCTGGGACATCAGAGGACCCTACAACGTGTCGATATCACGTCTTGCTAGGATGTTGCGTTGTTGAAGCGGATGGGTTGTCGTTAAGCCCATTGGGCCTTTTGAATGGGCCATCTCTCTAGGCTGGGATAGTGAACAGTTAACAGATAAAGGAATTGTGTCCTCAACATGACGGGTACGATCATACCAGCACTAATGCACCGGATCCCTTCAGAACTTGGATGTTAAGCGTGCTTGGGCGAGTGTAGTACTAGGATAGGTGAGCCCCTGGGAACTCCCCGTGTTGCACCACCTTTTCAAATTTTTTTGCCCTGGTTAGGGTTTTCGAGATACTTTATCCACCAAATCTCTATTACTGAATCCCACGGAACATTGGGCAAGACCACTTCGCTTCAGGTAGAGGCTGGGCCCGCAAACCGAGGACGTAGGGTTTGTGACCAGGTCTCGCCCATAACTTTTGATCCGTAAGGAGTTACGCGGCGCACATCATACCGTTGCAAAGCTCTCTAAGAGCTCTACGATGGGGGCAGCCAACTTGCTCTCTGTGCCCATTTTTGGTGCCCAAAATCGAATGTTTTCATTAGTTTCAGGCTACTTTTCTTCTTTTGCTCTGTTTTTCTTACCCGGATCATACGTCATGAACAGTTAAAAGAATGACAACCTGACTCGTGGGACATCAGAGGGCCCTCCAACGTGTCGATATCACGTCTTGCGAGGATGCTGCGTTGTTGAAGTGGATGGGTTGTCGTTAAGCCCATTGGGCCTTTTGAATGGGTCATCTCTCAAGGCTGGGACTGTGAACCGTTAACACATAGGAATTGTGCCCTCAACATGACGGGTGCAATCATACCAGTACTAATGCACCGGATCCCATCAGAACTCCGAAGTTAAGCGTGCTTGGGTGAGAGTAGTACTAGGATGGGTGACCCCCTAGGAAGTCCTCGTGTTGCACCCCTTTTTCAATTTTTTTGCCCTGGTTAGGGTTGCCAAGATACTTTATCCACCAAATCTCTTTTATTGAATCCCACGAAACATTGGGCAAGACAGCTTCGCTTCACGTAGAGGCTGGGCCCCTAAACCGAGGGCGTAGGGTTTGTGACTAGGTCTCCGTCGCTCCGATGCCTATAACTTTTGATCCGTAAGGAGTTATGCGGCGCACAGCATACCGTTGCAAAGCTCTCTGAGAGATCTACGACGGTGGTAGTTAGCTTGCTCGCTTTGCCCATTTTTGGCGCCCAAAATCGAACGTTTTCATTAGTTTCAGGCCACTTTTCAACTTTTGCTCTATTTTTCCGTCCCGGATCGTACATCGTGAACTGTTAAAAGGACAACAACCCGACTAGCTGGACATCAGAGGGCCCAACAATGTGTCGATATCACGTCTTGCGAGGATGCTGCGTTGTTGAAGCGGATGGGTTGTCGTTAAGCCCATTGGGCATTTTGAATGGGCCATCTCTCTAGGCTGGGACTGTGAACAGTTAACACATAAAGGAATTGGGCCCTCAACATGACGGGTACGATCATACCAGCACTAATGCAACGGATCCCATCATAACCCCGAAGTTAAGCATGCTTGGGCGAGAGTAGTACTTGAATGGGTGATCCCTTGGGAAGTCCTTGTGTTCCACCCCCTTTTCAACTTTTTTTGCCCTGGTTAGGGTTGCCAAGATACTTTATCCACCAAATATCTATTATTGAATCCCACGGAACATTGGGCAAGACAACTTCGCTTCACGTAGAGGCTGGGCCCGCAAACCGAGGGCATAGGGTTTGTGACCAGGTCTCCGTCGCTCCGGTTCCCATAACCTTTGTTCCGTAAGGAGTTATGCGGCACACAGCATACCGTTTCAAAGCTCTCTGAGAGCTCTACGATGGGGGTAGCCAACTTTCTCGCTATGCCCGTTTTTGGAGCCCAAAATCGAACGTTTACATCAGTTTCAGGCCACTTTTCTTCTTTTGCTCTGTTTTTTCATCCCGAATCATACGTCGTGAACTGTTAAAAGGACGACAACCTGACTCGCGGGAAATCAGAGGGCCCTACAATGAGTCGATATCACATCTTGTGAGGATGCTGCATTGTTGAAGCGGATGGGTTGTCGTTAAGCCCATTGGGCCTTTTCAATGGGCCATCCCTCTAGGCTGGGACTATGAACCATTAACACATAAAGGAATTGTGCCCTCTACATGATAGGTACGATCATACCAGCACTAATGCACCGGATTCCAACAGAACTTCGAGGTTATGGGTGCTTGGGCGAGAGTAGTACTAGGATGGATGACCCCCTGAGAAGTCCTCGTGTTGCACCCTCTTTTCAATTTTTTTTGCCCTGCTTAGGGTTGTCAAGATACTTTATCCACCAAATCTCTATTACTGGATCCCACGGATCATTGGGCAAGACAACTTCGCTTCATGTAGAGGCTGGGCCTGCAAACCGAGGGCGTAGGGTTTGTGACCAGGTCTCCGTCGCTCTGGTGCCCATAACTTTTGATCCGTAAGGAGTTATGCGTCGTACAGCATACCGTTACAAAGCTCTCTGAGAGCTCTACGACAGGGGCAGCCACTTGCTTGCAGTGCCAATTTTTGGTGCCCAAAATCGAACGTTTTCACCAGTTTCAGGCCACTTTTCTTCTTTTGCTCTGTTTTTCTGTCCCGGATCATACGTCGTGAACCCTTAAAAGGACAACAACCTGACACGCGGGACATCAGAGTGCCCTACAACGTGTCGATATGACGTCTTGCGAGGATGTTGTGTCGTTGAAGCGGATGGGTTGTCGTTAAGCCCATTGTGCCTTTTGAATGGGCCATCTCTCAAGGTTGGGACTGTGAATAGTTAACACATATAGGAATTGTGCCCTCAACATTACGGGTGCGATCATACCAGCACTAATGCACCGGATCTGATCAGAACTCCGAAGTTAAGCATGCTTGGGCGAGAGTAGTACTAGGATGGGTCACCCCCTATGAAGTCCTCATGTTGCACCCCTTTTTCAATTTCTTTTGCCCTGGTTAGGGTTGCCAAGATACTTTATCCACCAAATCTCTATTACCAAATCCCACGGAACATTGGGCAAGACAACTTTGCTTCACGTAGAGGCTGGGCCCGCAAACCAAGGGCGTAGGGTTTGTGACCAGGTCTCCGTCTTTCCGGTGCCCATAACTTTTGATCCGTAAGGAGTTATGCAGTGCACAGCATACCGTTGCAAAGCTCTCTGAGAGCTCTACGACGGGGGCAGCCAGCTTGCTCGCTGTGCCCATTTTTGGAGCCCAAAATCGAACGTTTTCATTAGTTTCAGGCCACTTTTCATCTTTTGCTCTATTTTTCCGACCCGGATCGTACGTCGTGAACTGTTAAAAGGACAACAACCTGATTCGCGGGACATTAGAGGGCCCTAAAATGTGTCGATATCACGTCCTGCGAGGATGCTGCGTTGTTGAAGTAGATGGGTTGTCGTTAAGCCCATTGGGCCTTTTGAATGGGCCATCTCTCTAGGCTGGGACTGTGAACAGTTAACACATAAAGGAATTGTGCCCTCAACATGATGGGTTCGATCATACCATCACTAATGCCTCGGATTCCATCAGAACTTCGAAGTTAAGCGTGCTTGGGCGACAGTAGTACTAGGATGGGTGACCCCTTGGGAAGTCCTCGTGTTGCACCCTCTTTTCAATTTTTTTTGCCCTGGTTAGGGTTCTCAAGATACTTTATCCACCAAATCTCTATTACTGAATCCCACAGAACTTTGGGCAAGACAACTTCGCTTCACGTAGAGGCTGGGCCTGCAAACCGAGGGCGTAGGGTTTGTCACCAGGTCTCCGTCACTTCGGTGCCCATAACTTTTGATCCGTAAGGAGTTATGCGTCGCACAGCATATCGATAAAAAGATCTCTGAGAGCTCTACGACAAGGGCAGCCATTTGCTAGCAGTGCCAATTTTTGGTCCCAAAATCGAACGTTTGCACCAGTTTCAGGCCACTTTTCTTCTTTTGCTCTGTTTTTTCATCCCGGATAATACGTCGTGAACTGTTAAAAGGACGACAACCTGACATGCGGGATATCAGAGGGCCCTACAACGTGTCGATATGATGTCTTGCGAGGATGCTGCGTCGTTGAAGCGGATGGGTTGTCGTTAAGCCCCTTGGGCCTTTTGAATGGCTATCTCTCTAGGTTGGGACTGTGAACCGTTAACACATATAGGAATTGTGCCCTCAACATGACGGGTGCGATCATACCAGCACTAATGCACCGGATCCCATAAGAACTCCGAAGTTAAGAGTGCTTGGGCAACTGTAGTACTAGGATGGGTCACCCCCTGGGAAGTCCTCGTGTTGCACCCCCTTTTCAATTTTTTTTGCCTTGGTTACGGTTGCCAAGATACTTTATCCACCAAATCTCTATTACTGCATCCCACGGAAAATTGGGCAAGACAACTCCGCTTCACGTAGAGGCTGGGCCCACAAACCGAGGGCGTTGGGTTTGTGACCAGGTCTCCGTCGCTCCGGTGCCCATAACTTTTGATCCGTAAGGAGTTATGCGGTGCACAGCATACCGTTGCAAAGCTCTCTGAGAGCTCTACGACAGGGGCAGCTAGCTTGCTCGCTGTGCCCCTTTTTGGAGCCCAAAATCGAACGTTTTCATCAGTTTCAGACCACTTTTCTTCTTTTGCACTATTTTTTCATCCCGGATCATACGTCGTGAACTGTTAAAAGGAGACAACCTGACTCGTGGGACATCAGAGGGTCCTACAATGTGTCGATATCACGTCTTGCGAGGATGCTGCGTTGTTGAAGCGGATGGGTTGTCGTTAAGCCCATTGGGCCTTGAATAGGCCATCTCTCTAGGCTGGGACTGTGAACAGTTAACGCATAAAGGAATTGTGCCCTCAACATGACGGGTGCGATCATACCAGCACTAATGCACCGGATCCCATCAAAACTCCGAAGTTAAGCGTGCTTGGGCGAAAGTAGTACTAGGATGGGTGACCCCTTGGGAAGTCCTCGTGTTGCACCCCCTTTTCAATTTTTTTTGCTCTTGTTAGGGTTTCCAAGATACTTTATCCACCAAATCTCTATTACTGAATCCCACGGAACATTGGGCAAGACAACTTCGCTTCAAGTAGAGGTTGGGCCTGCAAACCAAGGGCGTAGGGTTTATGACCAGGTCTCCGTCGCTCCGGTGCCCATAACTTTTGATCCGTAAGGAGTTACGTAGCGCACAGCATACCGTTCCAAATCTCTCTAAGAGCTCTACAACTGGGGCAGCCAGTTTGCTCGCTGTGCCCATTTTTGGAGCCCAAAATTGAACGTTTTCATCAATTTCAGGCCACTTTTCTTCGTTTGCTCTGTTTTCCCGACCCCGAATAATGTGTCCTACCTCGATTTGCATGCCATAGACCCCTAATTATATGACCGACCTTGGATTACGTGTCTTGTCTTGGTTTTTGTGCATACCTCGTCATACGTGCCTTGACCTAGAATAGTGTGCCCTAATCCCTGACTCACGTGCGGTACCTAGAAATACGTGCCCTGACCTCTATGTACGTGCGTTACCTCATTTCGTGTGCCATAACCTTGAACTGCGTACCTTAACCTAGGTTTAAGAGTCGTACCTCGATTTGCGTGTATTACATTGAATTACGTGCCTTGCATTGGTTTACGTGCATTCACCTAGGATTGCATTCATTAGTCTTGAAGTCCGTGTCTTACCTTGTAGTTCGTGGCTACCTCGTGATTCGTGCCCTGTATTGATTTCTGTGTGTGTCTCGTAGTGCGTGCCCTAGACTTAGGAAAGCGTGCCCGCACGCTAATCAATAAAGAATCCTACACAAAGCACTAGACTATAAAATAATCCTACAAATACCACTAACTATTATTATAATCCTAATTCAAATCTCTACAAAATCCACTAACACCTAAATATTATATTTTAAACTCACTACAAGACAAAATCTCACAAACCTCTAAACATATCCTATATTCTATTCTACCTAAAATCCCTAAATACCCAACATTCTCTTACACACATGTTAAAACAATTCAAAAGATGACACAAATCTGAATTTTTGCATGCCCAAGGCCAACATATGCATCAACTTTTGCAAAAGCCTCATTTTTCTCTCATTTCTCTCACTTTCCTCACATTTTCTCTCTCTCCCTCTCACTCTCTCTCTCCATTTCGGTTTTGGCTGAGTTCTCTCCACCTCTTAGCTCATCTTCATCATCCTATGGTGCATCAAGACAAACCACAAGCAAAGAAACTCACCCAAGCAAGCTAGGATGCAAGAAACACACATGCAAGCATTTTGAGTCACCATTTTTGGCCTTGGTGAGTTTTTAAGCTTCCATTTCTTTTCTTCTTGTTCTAACCTCATGCATGTGCTAAGATATTGATCACTAAGCTAGTAAAAATAGAGAAAAGCTAGTTGGAATCTCGGCTAAGCAAGAAGAAGAAGAGATTTGAGCTTCAACAAGGTTTTGAGCATTTTTTTGGGTTGATTGCAAAGGTGAGGGTTAAAACCTTTTGAAAACTCTTCAAAAAATTCACATGCATGCTCATAAATGTGTGTATTTGCTTCTGTACTTGAGCTATATGGTCGTTCATAAGCTTAAACAACCATGCATGGCAAGATCTTGGCTTGAAAATGATGCTAGGTGAAGTCGAAATTGTTGACAGCTCTCTGACCAGTCTGTTCGAGGTAAGTTTAGCTAGGAAAAGGATGTTGAAAATGCTTGAAATTGGTAGGTGACTATTTTGTACAGTTTTGAACATTTTTCCTAGAAATAGGCCGAAGCTAATTTTGACTCTAAGGTCCTCAAAATGGCAAATCTTTAAAATGTGACCAAATCTGGAAATCTGGAAAAATGAAGCAGGTTTTGGCAGATGCACTGACCTTGTGGAACGAACCATATTTGACTTAGTAAATGTTGTCCAAAATGCATAAAATTTGGTGTGCTTCTATATTTTTCAGTTCTGGACAATTTTGTCAGAAATGGACCGAGGCTAAATCTGACCCCAAGGACCTCAAAAACGTCAATTATCGAAATGTGTGCAAATCTGGACAGATTTGTGCTATCCCACAGTTTCGGCTATATCTAATGATCCCGAACTCCAATTGATGCAAGGTTTGTTTCTGATTTTAGTTAACTTCTTAAGCTTTAATTTGACATCTTATTCACTGGATTTGGAGATTGTTTGATTATCCTATTGATTGTGAGAAAACAGACTATTGCAGTAAAGGTTTCACTTAGCTATATGCTTGGAAAATTGTTGTAACCTCTCTTGTGGTGCTAATTGCTTGGAATTGTGGTGTTGGGATGTTGTGTGGACTGTTTTGAGTACTTGAAGATGTTTGAATTGAATGATGCATGACTTGAGAATGAACTTGAGTTGACTTAGGGTTTAATCACATGGTTAAGCATGAAACGGAAACCCTAATGACTAGGTAGTCTTGCTAAGTGTTGATCGTTTGGATATTGTGTGGAAATTTTATGCTTAGTGGGCTGCCCAAAAATGTCTTATAACTTCAAGTGTGATTTTGACCATTGCATGTTGACAAATAAGCTTTTCTTGCACCCGAACCCATGATTGACGTCATTGCATGTTGAATAATCTTATCACTTGATCACGTGGGCTTCTTAATGAGTTATATGGCCTGTTTTACATGTGTTACATGGCTGCCCGTTTAATTTTCATATAACTCTATATGCCTTTCAATTGAAATTTCCTGTATTATCGTGCCCTGCTTGTTTACCTGTCAATGTGCAATCTTATGACTGTCCGGAGGCAACCTACTTTGTTGTCCTCCTACTGTGATATATTACCTGTTTTATCATGCCCTGCCTATTTACTTGGTCAATGTGCAATCTTATGACTGTCCGGAGGCAACCTACTTTGTTGTCCTCCTACTATGATATATTACATGTTTTATCGTGCCCTGCCTGTTTACTTGGTCAATGTGCAATCTTATGACTGTCCGGAGGCAACCTACTTTGTTGTCCTCCTACTGTGATATATTACCTATCATAAATGTGCATTGCATACAAGGTTGCAACCTTTACTGTTGGCATGGTAGCGATCATGCACACCGGGCGGCATCGGGCTTGCCGGTGCACCCGTGACTAGCATGGTCCCATTCCCTCTCTCGCTTGGGGGCTAGACTTCCTCGGAGAGTTAGGTCGTAGGATTTTGGGGTACATCCGGAGTACACCCACCTGGCGTGTTTTGGGGGATGATTTGAAGTCGGCCGCAACTTCTGATTCTGAAACTGATCTGAGAGCAAAAGCTCACTGTATCCTTTTTACTATCTGTATAAGTACTCTCGCTTGGTTCCTAGAGAACCTCGGGGAGGAAACACTGGTATTTCTGTTCCTGTACTTGTATTATTGTTATATTCATGCTTGCAAAGGATTTTCATAAGTTGAACCGAAAAATGAGTTTCAAAACTTATTTCTCGTTCCCCCTCGCTGAGTTCATAAGGACTCACCCTCTTTTATCATCTCAGGTGAAGAAGATCAAGAACGGGTACTCGAGGACGATGTGCCTAACGATGATTCCTTGGAGTGATTGCCTGTCTTGTGTGCTTTGCGTGATTTTGGCTATTTGTGAACTATGCTACTTGAAGACTATTTCTTTTATGTTGCTCGTTGTTTATTGATGTAAATGACCCCGTTGTAATTTGGGTCTAATTCTGGGATTGTACTATCTATAACCGGGTGAACTTTTATTTGGTTGTTTGCTTTCGTTTTCTTAATTAGTAGTTATCGTAGGCATTCAAACCACTAGATGAACAATCAACTAAGTTAATTCTATCTAATTTCATTTAGGTGCTCATTTGCAAACTAAAGGATAATAGGTACTTGCATGATAGGAAATTTACAAATAAACGGGACATAGTTATCATGTTAGGCTTATTAACCAAACGAGACTTTCAAGATAAAGTAGTTGGCCAATCGGTTGGTGACAAATAGGAGTCCTTAATGGAATTGGATTAATGATTGGAATGAGGCGTTTAGAGAATTAGGTCAAACCAAAGAGCCCACTTACAGCCATTATGCTGCCGGTTTACCGAAAAATTTTGGAGTTTAGGCCAAGACGTTAAGTGTTAAATCTTCATGAACGGTTAAGTACGAGACATGACTTGAATGTTTAGATCATACCCCAGTCTAACCTTTATAGGCCGGGTTGGGGCGTGACAGTCCAGGTCTCCGTCGCTCTGGTGCCCATTACTTTTGATTCGTAAGGAGTTACGCGGCACACAGCATACCGATGCAAAGCTCTCTGAGAGCTCTACGATGGGGGCACCCAGCTTGCTCGCTGTGCCCGTTTTTGGAGCCCAAAATCGAATGTTTTCATCAGTTTTAGGTCACTTTTCTTTTTTTGCTCCATTTTTTCGTCCCGGATCATACGTCGTGAACTATTAAAAGGACGACAACCTGACTCGCTGGACATCAGAGGGCTTTACAACGTGTCGATATCACGTCTTGCGAGGATGCTGCGTTGTTGAAGCGGATGGGTTGTCGTTAAGCCCATTGGGCCTTATGAATGGACTATCTCTCTAGGTTGAGACTGTGAACCGTTAACACTTATAGGAATTGTGCCCTCAACATGATGGCTGCGATCATACCAACACTAATGCACCGGATCCCATCAGAACTCCGAAGTTAAGCGTGCTTGGGCAAGAGTAGTACTAGGATGGGTGACCCCCTGGGAAGTCCTCGTGTTGCACCCCCTTTTCAATTGTTTTTTGCCCTGGTTAGGGTTGCCAAGATACTTTATCCACCAAATCTCTATTACTGCATCCCACGGAACATTGGGCAAGACAAATTCGCTTCAAGTAGAGGCTGGGCCCGCAAACCGAGGGCGTAGGGTTTGTGTCCAGGTCTCCGTCGCTCCGGTGCCCATAACTTTTGATTCGTAAGGAGTTACACGGCGCACAGCATACCGATGCAAAGCTCTCTGAGAGCTCTACGACGGGAGCACCCAGCTTGCTCGTTGTGCCCGTTTTTGAAGCCCAAAATCGAACGTTTTCATCAGTTTCTAGTCACTTTTCTTCTTTTGCTCTATTTTTTCGTCCCGGATCGTACGTCATGAACTGTTAAAAGGACGACAACCCGACTCGCAGGACATCAGAGGGCCCTACAACGTGTCGATATCACGTCTTGCCAGGATGCTGCGTTGTTGAAGCGGATGGGTTGTCGTTAAGCCCATTGGGCCTTTTCAATGGGCTATCTCTCTAGGCTGGGACTGTGAACCGTTAACACATATAGGAATTATGCCCTCAACATGACGGGTGCGATCATACCAGCACTAATGCACCGTATCCCATCAGAACTCCGAAGTTAAGCGTGCTTGGGCGAGAGTAGTACTAGGATGGGTGACCCCCTGGGAAGTCCTCGTGTTGCACCTCATTTCCAATTTTTTTTGCCCTGGTTAGGGTTGCCAAGATACTTTATCCACCAAATCTCTATCACTGAATCCCACGGAACATTAGGCAAGACAACTTCGCTTCACGTAAAGGCTCGGCCCGCAAACCTAGGGCGTAGGGTTTGTGACGAGGTCTTCGTCGCTCCGGTGCCCATAACTTTTGATCCGTAAGGAGTTAGGCGGCGCATAGCATACCGTTGCAAAGCTCTCTGATAGCTCTACGACAGGGGCAGCCAGCTTGCTCGCTGTGCCCATTTTTGGAGCCCAAAATCGAATGTTCTCATCAGTTTCAGGGCACTTTTCTTCTTTTGCTCTATTTTTTCGTCCCGGATCGTACGTCATGAACTGTTAAAAGGACGACAACCCGACTCGCAGGACATCAAAGGGCCCTACAACGTGTTGATATCACGTCTTGCGAGGATGCATTGTTGTTGAAGTGGATGGGTTGTCGTTAAGCCCATTGGGCCTTTTGAATGGGCCATCTCTCTAGGCTGGGACTGTGAACAGTTAGCACATAAATGAATTGTGCCCTCAACATGACGGGTGTGATCATACCAGCACTAATCCATCAGATCCCATCCGAACTCCGAAGTTAAGCGTGCTTGGGCGAGAGTAGCACTAGGATGGGTGACCCCTTGGGAAGTCCTCGTGTTGTACCCCCTTTCCAATTTTTTTTGCCCTAGTTAGGGTTGCCAAGATACTTTATCCACCAAATCTCTATTACTGAATCCCACGGAACATTGGGCAACACAGCTTCGCTTGACGTAGAGGCTGGGCCCGCAAACCGAGGTCGTAGGGTTTGTGACCAGGTCATCGTCGCTCCGGTGCCCATAACTTTTGATCCGTAAGGAGTTACGCGGCGCACAACATACCGTTGCAAAGCTTTCTGAGAGCTCTACGATGGGGGCAGCTACCTTGCTCGCAATGCCCCTTTTTGGAGACCAAAATCGAACGCTTTCATCTGTTTCAAGTTATTTTTCTTCTTTTGCTTTGTTTTTCCGTCCCGGATCGTACGTCGTGAACTGTTAAAAGGACGACAACTTGACTCGCGGGACATCAGAGGGCCCTACAACGTGTTGATATCACGTCTTGCAAGGATGCTGCGTTGTTGAAGCGGATGGGCTGTCGTTAAGCCCATTGGGCTGTCGTTAAGCCCATTGGGCCTTTTGAATGGGCTATCTCTCTAGGCTGGGACTGTGAATAGTTAACACATAAAGGAATTGTGCCCTCAACATGACGGGTGCGATCATACCAGCACTAATGCACCGGATCCCATCAGAACTCCGAGGTTAAGCGTGCTTGGGCGAGAATAGTACTAGGATGGGTGACCCCCAGGGAAGTACTCTTGTTGCACCCCATTTTCAATTTTTTTTGGCCTTGGTTAGGGTTGCCACGATACTTTATCCACCAAATCTTTATTACTGAATCCCATGGAACATTGGGCAAGACAACTTCGCTTCACGTAGAGGCTGGGCCCGCAAACCAAGGGCGTAGGGTTTGTGACCAGGTCTCCGTCGCTCTAGTGCCCATAACTTTTGATCCGTAATGAGTTATGTGGCGCACAGCATACCGTTGCAAAGCTCTCTAAGAGCTCTACAACGGGGGCTGCCAGCTTGCTTGCTCTGCCCATTTTTGGAGGCCAAAATCGAAGGTTTTCATCAGTTTCAGGCCACTTTTCTTAGTTTGCTCTGTTTTTCCGTCCCGGATCGTACGTCGTGAACTGTTAAAAGGACGACAACCTGACTCGCGGGACATCAGAGGGCCCTACAACGTGTCGATATCATGTCTTGCAAGCATGCTGCATTGTTGAAGCGGATGGGTTGTCGTTAAGCACATTGGGCCTTTTGAATTGAGAATCTCTCTAGGCTGGGACTGTGAACAGTTAACACATGAAGGAATTGTGCCCTCAACATGACGGGTGCGATCATACCAGCACTAATGCACCGGATCCCATCAAAACTCCGAAGTTAAGCGTGCTTGGGCGAAAGTAGTACCAGGATGGGTGACCCCCTGGGAAGTCCTCGTGTTGCACCCCTTTTCAATTTTTTTTGCTCTTCTTAGGGTTGCCATGATACTTTATCCACCAAATCTCTATTACTGAATCCCACGGAACATTGGGCAAGACAACTTCGCTTCACGTAGAGACTGGGCCTGCAAACCAAGGGCGTAGGGTTTGTGACCAGGTCTCCATCGCTCCGGTGCCCATAACTTTTGATTCGTAAGGAGTTACGTGGCGCACAGCATACCGTTGCAAAGCTCTCTAAGAGCTCTACAACGAGGGCAGCCAGCCTGCTCGCTGTGCCCATTTTTGGAGCCCAAAATCAAACGTTTTCATTAGTTTCATGCCACTTTTCTTCGTTTGCTCAATTTTTCTGTCCCGGTTCGTACGTCGTAAACTGTTAAAAGGACGACAACCTAACTCGCGGGACATCAGAGGGCCCTACAACGTGTCGATATCACGTCTTGCAAGCATGTTGCGTTGTTGAAATGGATGGATTGTTGTTAAGCCCATTGGGCCTTCTGAATGGGCCATCTCTCTAGGCTGGGACTGTGAACAATTAACACATAAAAGAATTGTGCCATCAACATGACGGGTGCGATCATACCAGTACTAATGCACCGGATCCCATCAGAACTCCGAAGTTAAGCGTGCTTGGGCGAGAGTAGTACTAGGATGGGTGACCCCTTGGGAAGTCCTCGTGTTGCACCACCTTTTCAATTTTTTTTTGCCCTGGTTGGGGTTGCCAAGATACTTTATCCACCAAATCTCTATTACTACATCCCATGGAACATTGGGCAAGACAACTTCGCTTCACGTAGAGGTTGGGCCCGCAAATCGAGGGCGTAGGGTTTGTGTCCATGTCTCCGTCGCTCCGGTGCCCATACCTTTTGATTCGTGATGAGTTACGCGGCACACAGCATACCGATGCAAAGCTCTCTGAGAGCTCTACGATGGGGGCACCCAGCTTGCTCGCTTTGCCCCTTTTTGGAGCCCAAAATCGAACATTTTCGTAAGTTTTAGGTCACTTTTCTTCTTTTGCTCTTTTTTTTGGTCCCGGATCGTACGTCGTGAACTGTTAAAAGGACGACAACCTGACCCGCTGGACATCAGAGGGCCCTACAACGTGTCGATATCACGTCTTGCGAGGATGCTGCGTTGTTGAAGCGGATGGGTTGTCGTTAAGCCCATTGGGCCTTTTGAATGGACTATCTCTCTAGGCTGGGACTGTGGACCGTTAACACATATTGGAATTGTGCCCTCAACATGACGGGTGTGATCATACAGCACTAATGCACCGTATCCCATCAGAACTCCGAAGTTAAGCGTGCTTGGGCGAGAGTAGTACTAGGATGGGTGACCCCCTGGGAAGTCCTCGTGTTGCACCTCCTTTCCAAGTTTTTTTGCCCTGGTTAGGGTTGCGAAGATGCTTTATCCACCAAATCTCTATTACTGAATCCCACGGAACATTAGGCAAGACAACTTCCCTTCACGTAAAGGCTGGGCCCGCAAACCTAGAGCGTAGGTTTTGTGACCAAGTCTTCATCGCTCCGGTGCCCATAACTTTTGATCCGTAAGGAGTTAGGCGGCGCACAGCATACCGATGGAATGCTCTTTGAGAGCTCAACGATGAGGGCACCCAGCTTGCTCGTTGTGCACGTTTTTGGAGCCCAAATTCGAACGTTCTCATCAGTTTCAGGCCACTTTTCTTCTTTGGCTCTGTTTTTTCGTCTCGGATCGTACGTCGTGAATTGTTAAAAGGACGACAACCTGGCTCGCGGGACATCAGAGGGCCCTACAACGTGTTGATATCACGTCTTGCGAGGATGCTGCGTTGTTGAAGCAGATGGGTTCTCGTTAAGCCCATTGGGCCTTCTGAATGGGCCATCTCTCTAGGCTGGGACTGTGAACAGTTAACACATAAAAGAATTGTGCCCTCAACATGACGGGTGCGATCATACCAGCACTAATGCACCGGATCCCATCAGAACTCCGAAGTTAAGCGTGCTTGGGGGAGAGTAATACTAGGATGGGTGACCCCGTGGGAAGTCCTCGTGTTGCACCCCCTTTCTAATTTTTTTTGCCGTGGCTATGGTTGCCAAGATACTTTATCCACCAAATCACTATTACTGAATCCCACGGAACATTGGGCAAGACAACTTCGCTTCACGTAGAGGCTGGCCCGCAAACCGAGGGCGTAGGGTTTGTGACTAGGTCTTCGTCGCTCCGGTGCCCATAACTTTTGATCCGTAAGGAGTTACGCGGAGCACAACATACCGTTGCAAAGCTCTCTAAGAGCTCTACGACGGGGGCAGCCAGCTTGCTCGCTATGCCCATTGTTGGGGACCAAAATTGAACGTTTTCATCTGTTTCAGACTAATTTTCTTCTTTTGCTCTATTTTTTCGTCCCGGATCGTACGTCGTGAACTATTAAAAGGACAACAACCTGACTCGCGGGACATCAGAGGGCCCTACAACTTGTCGATATCACGTCTTGCAAGCATGCTGTGTTGTTGAAGCGGATGGGTTCTCGTTAAGCCCATTGGGCCTTCTGAATGGGCCATCTCTCTAGGCTGGGACTGTGAACAGTTAACACATAAAAGAATTGTGCCCTCAACATGATGGGTGCGATCATACCAGTACTAATGGACCGGATCCCATCAGAACTCCGAAGTTAAGCGTGCTTGGGCGAGAGTAGTACTAGGATGGGTGACCCCCTGGGAAGTCCTTGTGTTGCACCCCCTTTTCAATTTTTTTTTGCCCTGGTTAGGGTTGCCAAGATACTTTATCCGCCAAATCTCTATTACTGTATCCCACGGAACATTGGGCAAGACAACTTCGCTTCATGTAGAGGCTGGGCCCGCAAACCGAGGGCGTAGGGTTTGTGTCCAGGTCTCTGTTGCTCCGGTGCCCATAACATTTGATTCGTAAGGAGTTACGCGTCGCACAACATACCGATGAAAAGCTCTCTGAGAGATCTACGACGGGAGGACGCAGCTTGCTCGCTGTGCCCCTTTTTGGAGCCCAAAATCGAACGTTTTCAACAGTTTGATGCCACTTTTCATCATTAGCTCAATTTTTTCGTCCAGGATCGTACGTCGTGAACTGTTAAAAGGACGACAACCTGACTCGCGGGACATCAGAGGACCCTACAACGTGCCAATATCACGTCTTGCGAGGATACTCCGTTGTTGAAGCGGATGGGTTGTCGTTAAGCCCATTAGGCCTTTTGAATGGGCTATCTCTCTAGACTGGGACTGTGAACCGTTAACACATAAATGAATTGTGCCCTCAACATGACGGGTGCAATCATACCAGCACTAATGCTCAAGATCCCATCAGAAATCCGAAGTTAAGCGTGCTTGGGCGAGAGTAGTACTAGGATGGGTGACCCCGTGGGAAGTCCCCGTGTTGCACCCCCTTTTAAATTTTTTTTGCCTTGGTTAGGGTTGCCAAGATACTTTATCTACCAAATCTGTATTACTGAATCCCACGGAACATTGGGTAAGACAACGTCATTTCACGTAGATGCTGGGCCCGAAAATCGAGGGCGTAGGGTTTGTGACCAGGTCTCCGTCGCTCCGGTGCCCATAACTTTTGATCCATAAGGAGTTACGCGGTGCACAGCATATCGTTGTAAAGCTCTCTGAGAGCTCTACGATGGGGGCAGCTAGCATGCTTGTTGTACCCATTTTTTGAGCCCAATATCGAACATTTCCATCAGTTTTAGGCCACTTTTCTTCTTTTGCTCTGTTTTTTCGTCCCGGATCGTACGTCGTGAATTGTTAAAAGGACGACAACTAGACTCGTGGGACATCAGAGGGCCCTACAACGTGTCGATATCACGTGTTGGAAGCATTATGCGTTGTTGAAGCGGATGGGTTGTCGTTAAGCCCATTGGGCCTTTTCAATGGGCCATCTCTCTAGGCTGGGACTGTGAACAGTTAACACATAAAGGAATTTTGCCCTCAACATGACGGGTGTGATCATACCAGCACTAATACACCAGATCACATCAGAACTCCGAAGTTAATTGTGCTTGGGCGAGAGTAGTACTAGGATGGGTAACCTCTTGGGAAGTCCTCGTGTTGCACCCCCTTTTCAATTTTTTTTGCCCTGGTTAGGGTTGCCAAGATACTTTATCCTCCAATCTCTATTAATGAATCCCACGGAATATTGGGCAAGACAACTTCGCTTCACGTAGAGGCTGGGCCCGCAAACCGAGGGTGTAGGGTTTGTGACCAGGTCTTCGTCGCTCCGGTGCCCATAACTTTTGATCCGTAAGGAGTTACGCGGCGCACTGCATACCATTGCAAAGCTCTCTTAGAGCACTACGACGGGGGCATCCAGCTTGCTCGCTCTTCCCATTTTTGGAGACCAAAATCGAACGTTTTCATCAGTTTCAGGCCACTTTTCTTGTTTTGCTTTATTTTTCCATCCCAGATCGTACGTCGTGAACTGTTAAAAGGACGACAACCTGACTCGCGGGACATCAGAGGGCCCTACAACGTGTCGATATAACGTTTTGCACGCATGCTGCGTTGTTGAAGTGGATGGGTTGTCGTTAAGCCCATTGGGCCTTTTCAATGGGCCATCTCTCTAGGCTGGGATGGTGAACAGTTAACACAAAAAGAAATTGTGCCCTCAACATGACAGGTACGATCATACCAGCACTAATGCACCGGATCCCATCAGAACTCCGAAGTTAAGCGTGCTTGGGCGAGAGTAGTACTAGGATGGGTGACCCCCTAGAAAGTCCTCGTGTTGAACCCCCTTTCCAATTTTTTTTTCCCTGCTTAGGGTTGCCAAGATACTTTATCCACCAAATCTCTATTACTGAATCCCACGAAACATTGGGCAAGACAACTTTGCTTCACGTAGAGGCTGGGCCTGCAAACCGAGGGCGTAGGGTTTGTGACCTGGTCTTCGTTGCTCTGGTGCCCATAACTTTTGATCCGTAAGGAGTTACGCGGCGCACAGCATACCGTTGCAATGCTCTCTGAAAGGTCTACGATGGGGGTAGCCACCTTGCTCGCTGTGCCTGTTTTTGGAGACCAAAATCGAACATTTTCAACTGTTTTAGGTTATTTTTCTTCTTTTGCTCTGTTTTTCCATCCCGGATCGTACGTCGTGAACTGTTAAAAGGACGACAACCTGACTCGCTGGACATCAGAGGGCCTTACAACGTGTTGATATCACGTCTTGCAAGGATGCTGCGTTGTTGAAGCGGATGGGTTGTCGTTAAGCCCATTGGCCCTTTTGAATGGGCCATCTCTCTAAGCTGGAACTATGAATAGTTAATAAATAAAGGAATTGTGCCCTCAACATGACGGGTGCAATCATACCAGCACTAATGCATCGGAACCCATCAGAACTCTGAAGTTAAGCGTGCTTGGGTGAGAGTAGTACTAGGATGGGTGACCCCTTGGGAAGTCCTCGTGTTGCACCCCCTTTTCAATTTTTTTTGCCCTAGTTAGGGTTGCCAAGATACTTTATCCACCAAATCTCTATTACTGAATCCCACGAAACATTGGGCAAGACAACTTCGCTTCACGTAATGGCTGGGCCCGCAAACCGAGGGCATAGGGTTTGTGACCAAGTCTCCGTCGCTCCGGTAACCATAACTTTTGATCCGTAAGGAGTTACGTGGTGCACAGCATACCGTTGCAAAGCTCTCTGAGTGCTCTACGACGGGGACAGCCAGCTTGCTCACTATGCCCCTTTTTGGAGATCAAAATCGAACATTTTCATCTATTTCAGGTTATTTTTCTTCTTTTGCTCTGTTTTTCTGTCCCGGATCGTACGTCGTGAACAGTTAAAAGGACGACAACCTGACTCGCGGGACATCAGAGGGCCCTACAACGTGTTGATATCACGTCTTGCGAGGATGCTGCGTTGTTGAAGCGGATGGGTTGTCGGTAAGCCCATTTGGCCTTTTGAATGGGCCATCTCTCTAGGCTGGGACTGTGAACAGTTAACACATAAAGGAATTGTGCCCTCAACATGACGGGTGCGATCATACCAGCATTAATGCACCGGATCCCATCAGAACTCCGAAGTTAAGCGTGCTTGGGCGAGAGTAGTACTAGGATGGGTGACCCCCTGGGAAGTCCTCTTGTTGCACCCCCTTTTCAATTTTTTTTGCCCTGGTTAGGGTTGACAAGATACTTTATCTACCGAATCTCTATTACTGAATCCCACGAAACATTGGGTAAGACAATGTCGTTTCACGTAGAAGCTGGGCCCGCAAACCGATGGCGTAGGGTTTGTGACCAGGTCTCCGTCGCCCGGTGCCTATAACTTTTGATCCGTAAGGAGTTACGCGGCGCACAACATACTGTTGCAAAGCTCTCTGACAGCTCTATGATGGGGGCAGCTAGCGTGCTCGCTGTTCCCGTTTTTGGAGCCCAAAATCGAACGTTTTCATCAGTTTCGGGCTACTTTTCTTCTTTTGCTCTGTTTTTCCGTCCCGGATCTTACGTCGTGAACTGTTAAAAGGACGACAACCAGACTCGCGGGACATCAGAGGGCCGTACAACGTGTCGATATCACATCTTGGAAACATCTGCGTTGTTGAAGCGGATGGGTTGTCGTTAAGCCCATCGGGACTTTTGAATGGGCCATCTCTCTAGGCTGGGACTGTGAACCGTTAACACATAAAGGAATTGTGCCCTCAACATCACGGGTGCGATTATACCAGCACTAATGCACCAGATCCCATCAGAACTCTGAAGTTAATTATGCTTGGGCGAGAGTAGTACTAGGATGGGTAACCACCTGGGAAGTCCCGGTGTTGCACCCCCTTTTCAATTTTTTTTGCCCTGGTTAGGGTTGCCAAGATACTATATCCACCAAATCTCTATTACTGAATCCCACGGAACATTGGGCAAGACAACTTCGCTTCACGTAGAGGCTTGGCCCGCAAACCGAGGGGGGAGGGTTTGTGACCAGGTCTTCGTGGCTCCGGTGCCCATAACTTTTGATCCGTAAGGAGTTACGCGGCGCACAACATACCGTTGCAAAGCTCTCTCAGAGCTCTACGACGGGGGCAGCCACCTTGCTCGATGTGCCCCTTTTTGGAGCTCAAAATCGAACGTTTTCACCATTTTCAGGCCACTTTACTTCTTTTGCTTGGTTTTTCCGTCCCGGATCGTACGTCGTGAACTATTAAAAGGATGACAACCTGACTCGCGGGACATCAGAGGGCCCTACATCGTGTCGATATCACTTCTTGCTAGCATGCTGCGTTGTTGAAGCGGATGGGCTGTCGTTAAGCCCATTGGGCCTTTTGAATGAGCCATCTCTCTAGGCTGGGACGGTGAACAGTTAACACATAAAGGAATTGTGCCCTCAACATAACGGGTGCGATCAAACCAGCACTAATGCACCAGATCCCATCAGAACTCCGAAGTTAAGCGTGCTTGGGTGAGAGTAGTACTAGGATTGGTGACCCCCTGGGAAGCCCTCGTGTTGCCCCCCCTTTTCAATTTTTTTTGCCCTGGTTAGGGTTGCCAAGATAGTTTATCCACCAAATCTCTATTACTGAATCCCACGGAACATTGGGCAAGACAACTTCGCTTCACGTAGAGGCTGGGCCTGCAAACCGAGGGCGTAGGATTTGTGACCAGGTCTCCGTCGCTCCGGTGCCCATCACTTTTGATCCGTAAGGAGTTACGCGGCGCACAGCATACTGTTGCAAAGCTCTTTGAGAGCGCTACGACGGGGGCAGCCAGCTTGCTCGCTGTGCCCATTTTTGGAGACCAAAATCGAACGTTTTCATCAGTTTTAGGCCACTTTTCTTCTTTTGCTCTGTATTTTCATCCCGGATCGTACGTCGTGAACTGTTAAAAGGACGACAACCTGACTCGCCGGACATCAGAAGGCCCTACAACGTGTCGATATAACATCTTGTGAGGATGCTGCGTTGTTGAAGCGGATGGGTTGTCGTTAAGCCCATTGGGCCTTTTGAATGTGCCATCTATCTAGGCTGGGACTGTGAACAGTTAACACATAAAGGAATTGTGCCCTCAACATAACGGGTGCGATCATACCAGCACTAATACACCGGATCCCATCAGAACTCCGAAGTTAAGGGTGCTTGGGCGAGAGAAGTACAATGACGGGTGACCCCTTGGGAAGTCATCGTGTTGCACCCCCTTTTCAATTTTTTTTGCCCCAGTTAGGGTTGTCAAGATACTTTATCCACCAAATCTCAATTACTGAATCCCACTGAACATTGGGCAAGACAACTTCGTTTAACGTAGAGGCTGGGACCACAAACCGAGGGCGTAGGGTTTGTTACCAGGTCTCTGTCGCTCCCGTGCCCATAACTTTTGATCCGTAAGGAGTTACGCGGCGCACAGCATACCGTTGCAAAGCTCTCTGAGAGCTCTACGACGGGGGCAGCCAGTATGTTCACTGTGTCCTTTTTGGAGCCCAAAATCGAACGTTTTCATCAGTTTTAGGCCACTTTTCTTCTTTTGCTCTGTTTTTCCGTCCCGGATCGTACGTCGTGAACTGTTAAAAGGACGACAACCAGACTCGCGGGACATCAGAGGGCCCTACAACGTGTTGATATCACGTCTTGCCAGGATGCTGCGTTGTTGAAGCGGATGGGTTGTCGTTAAGCCCATTGGGCCTTTTGAATGGGCCATCTCTCTAGGCTGAGACTGTGAACCGTTAACACATATAGGAATTGTGCCCTCAACATGACGGGTGCGATCATACCAGCACTAATGCACCGGATCCCATCAAAACTCCGAAGTTAAGCGTGCTTGGGCGATAGTAGTACTTGGATAGGTGATCCCTTGGGAAGTCCTCGTGTCGCACCCCTTTTCAATTTTTTTTGCCCTGGTTAAGGTTGCCAAGATACTTTATCCAACAAATCTCTATTACTGAATCACATGGAACATTGGGCAAGACAACTTCGTTTCACGTAGAGGCTGGGCCAGCAAACCGAGGGCGTAGGGTTTGTGACCAGGTCTCTGTCGCTCCGGTGCCCATAACTTTTGATCCGTAAGGAGTTACGCGGCGCACAGCATACCGTTGCAAAGCTCTTTGAGAGCTCTACGACGGGGGCAGCCAGCTTGCTCGTTGTGCCCATTTTTAGAGCCCAAAATCGAACGTTTTCATCTTTTTAGGCCACTTTTCTTCTTTTACTCTGTTTTTCCATTGAGGATCGTACGTCGTGAACTATTAAAAGGACGACAACCTTACTCGCGGGACATCAGAGGGCCCTACAACGTGTCGATATCAAGTCTTGCAAGCATGCCAGTGTGTTGAAGCTGATGGGTTGTCGTTAAGCCCATTGGACCTTTTGAATGGGCCATCTCTCTAGGCTGGGACTGTGAACAGTTAACACATAAAGGAATTGTGCCCTAAACATCACGGGTGCGATCATACCGGCAATAATGAACCGGATCCCATCAAAACTCTGAAGTTAAGCGTGCTTGGGTGAGAGTAGTACTATGATGGGTGACCCCCTGGGAAGTCCTCGTGTAGCACCCCCTTTTCAATTTTTTTTGCCCTGGTTAGGGTTGTCAAGATACTTTATCCACCAAATCTCTATTACTAAATCCCACTGAACATTGGGCAAGAAAACTTCGTTTCACGTAGAGGTTGGGCCCGCAAACCGAGGGCATAGGGTTTGTGATCAGGTCTCCGTCGCTCCGGAGCCCATAACTTTTGATCTGTAAGGAGTTACGCGGCGCACAACATACCGTTGCGAAGCTCTCTGAGAGCTCTACGACGAGGGTAGCCAGCATGCTTGTTTTTCCCATTTTTGGAGCCCAAAATCGAATATTTTCATCAGTTTCAGGGCACTTTTCTTCATTTGCTCTGTTTTTTTGTGCCGGATCGTACGTTGTGAACTATTAAAAGGACGACAACCTGACTTGCGGGACATCAGAGGGCCCAACAACATGTCGATATCACGTCTTGCAAGCATGTTGCGTTGTTGAAGCGGATGGGTTGTTGTTAAGCCCATTGGGCCTTTTGAATGGGCCATCTCTCTAGGCTGGGACTGTGAACAGTTAACACATAAAGGAATTGTGCCCTCAACTTGACGGGTGCGATCATACCAGCATTAATGCACCGGATCCCATCAGAACTCCGAAGTTAAGCGTGCTTGGGCGAGAGTAGAACTAGGATGGGTGACCCCTTGGGAAGTCCTCGTGTTGCACCCCCTTTTCAATTTTTTTTGCCCTGGTTAGGGTTGCCAAGATATTTTACCCACAAAATCTCTATTGCTGAATCCCACTGAACATTGGGCAAGACAACTTCATTTCACGTAGAGGCTGGGACCACAAACCGAGGGCGTAGGTTTGTGACTAGGTCTCCGTCGCTCCGGTGCCCATAACTTTTGATCCGTAAGGAGTTACGCGGCGCACAGCATACCGTTGCAAAGCTCTCTGAGAGCTCTACGACGGCGGCAGCCAGTATGTTCACTGTGCCCTTTTTGGTGCCCAAAATCGAACGTTTTCATCAGTTTCAGGCCACATTTCATCTTTTGCTCTATTTTTCCGTACCGGATCGTACGTCGTGAATTGTTAAAAGGACGACAACCTAACTCACGGGACATTAGAGGGCCCTACAACATGTCAATATCACGTCTTGCGAGGATGCTGCATTGTTGAAGCGGATGGGTTGTCGTTAAGCCCATTGGGCCTTTTGAATGGGCCATCTCTCTAGGCTGGGACTGTGAACCGTTAACACATATAGGAATTGAGCCCTCAACATGACGGTTACGATCATACCAGCACTAATGCACCGCATCCCATTAGAACTCCCAAGTTAAGTGTGCTTGGGCGAGAGTAGTACTAGGATGGGTGACCCCCTGGAAAGACCTCGTGTTGCACCTCCTTTTCAATTTTTTTTGCCCTAGTTAGGGTTGCCAAGATAATTTATCCACCAAATCTCTATTTCTGAATCCCACGGAACATTGGGCAAGACAACTTCGTTTCACGTAGAGGCTGGGCCAGCAAAATCGAGGGCGTAGGGTTTATGACCAGGCCTCCGTCGCTCCGGTGGCCATAACTTTTGATCCGTAAGGAGTTACGCGGTGCACAGCATACCGTTGCAAAGCTCTCTGAGAGCTCTACGATGGGCACAGCCAACTTGCTGGCTATGCTCATTTTTGGAGCCCAAAATCGAACGTTTTCATCAGTTTCAGGCTACTTTTCTTCTTTTGCTCTGTTTTTTCGTCCCTGATCGTACGACGTGAACTGTTAAAAGGATGACAACCTAACTTGCGGGACATCAGAGGGCCCTACAATGTGTCGATATCACGTCTTGCAAGCATGCTGCTTTGTTAAAGTTGATGGGTTGTCGTTAAGCCCATTGGGCCTTTTGAATCGGCCATCTCTTTAGGCTGGGACTATGAACAGTTAACACATAAAGGAATTGTGCCCTCAACATCACGGGTGCAATCATACCAGCACTAATGAACCAGATCCCATCAGAACTCGGAAGTTAAGCGTGCTTGGGCGAGAGTAGTAATAGGATGGGTGACCCCCTGGGAAGTCCTTGTATTGCACCCCCTTTTCAATTTTTTTTGCCCTGGTCTGGGTTGCCAAGATACTTTATCTACCAAATCTCTATTATTGATTCCCACTGAACATTGGGCAAGACAACTTCGTTTCACGTAGAGGTTGGGCCTGCAAACCGAGGGCGTAGGGTTTGTAACCAGGTCTTCGTCGCTCCAGTGCCCATAACTTTTGATCTGTAAGGAGTTATGCGGCGCACAGCATACCGTTGCAAAGATCTCTGAGAGTTCTACAACGGAGGCAGCTAGAATGCTCGCTATGCCCTTTTTGGAGCCCAAAATCGAAAGTTTTCATCAATTTCAGGCCACTTTTCTTCTTTTGCTTTGTTTTTCCATCCCGGATCGTGCGTCGTGAACAGTTAAAAGGATGATAACCTGACTCGCGGGACATCAGAGGGCACTACAACGAGTTGATATCACGTCTTGCAAGCATGCTGCGTTGTTGAAGCGGATGGGTTATCGTTAAGCCCTTTGGGCCTTTTGAATGGGCCATCTCTCTAGGCTGGGACTGTGAACCGTTAACACATAAAGGAATTGTGCCCTCAACAAGATGGGTGCGATCATACCAGCACTAATGCACCGGATCCCATCAGAACTCGGAAGTTAAGCGTGCTAGGGCGAGAGTAGTACTATGATGGATGACACCCTGGGAAG
Organism: Ehretia macrophylla; assembly: GCA_037974665.1. Lineage (NCBI taxonomy): Eukaryota > Viridiplantae > Streptophyta > Magnoliopsida > Boraginales > Ehretiaceae > Ehretia > Ehretia macrophylla. The sequence continues at coordinate 7,775,726 of CM075780.1, forward strand.
TCCTCGTGTTGCACCCCCTTTTCAATTTTTTTTGCCCTGGTTAGGGTTGCCAAGATACTTTATCCACCAAATCTCTATTACTGAATCCCACGGAACATTGGGCATGACAACTTCGCTTCACGTAGAGGCTAGGCCCGTAAACCGAGGGTGTAGTGTTTGTGACCAAGTCTCCATCGCTCCCGTGCCCATAACTTTTGATCCGTAAGGAGTTACGCGGCGCACAGCATACCGTTGCAAAGCTCTCTAAGAGCTCTACGACGGCGGCAGCCAGTATGTTCACTGTGCCCTTTTTGGAGCCCAAAATCAAACGTTTTCATCAGTTTCAGGACACTTTTCTTCTTTTGCTCTGTTTTTTCGTCCCGGATCGCACGTCGTGAATTTTTAAAACGACGACAACCTGACTCGCGGGACATCAGAGGGCCCTACAATGTGTCGATATCACGTCTTGCGAGGTTGCTTCTTGTTGAAAAGGATGGGTTGTCATTAATCCCATTGGGCCTTTTTAATAGGCCATCTCTCTTGGCTGGGACTGTGAACCGTTAACACATATAGGAATTGAGCCCTCAACATGACGGTTGCGATCATACCAGCACTAATGCACCGTATCCCATTAGAACTCCCAAGTTAAGTGTGCTTGGGCGAGAGTAGTACTAGTATGGGTGACCCCATGAGAAGACCTCGTGTTGCACCTCCTTTTCAATTTTTTTTCCCCTTGTTAGGGTTGCCAAGATAATTTATCCACCAAATCTCTATTACTGAATCCCACGGAACATTGGGCATGACAACTTCGCTTCACGTAGAGGCTGGGCCTGCAAACCGACGGCGTAGGGATGTGACCAGGTCTCCGTCGCTCCGGTGCCCATAACTTTTGATCCGTAAGGAGTTACGCGGCGCACAGCATACCGTTGCAAAACTCTCTGAGAGCTCTATGACGGGGGCAGCCAGCTTGGTCGAAGGGCCCTTTTTAGAGCCCAAAATCGAACGTTTTCATCAGTTTTAGACCACTTTTCTTCTTTTGCTCTGTTTTTTCATCCTGGAACGTACGTCGTGAACTGTTAAAAGGACGACAACCTGACTCGCGGGACAACAAAGGACCCTACAACGTATCGATATCACGTCTTGCGAGGATGCTGCGTTGTTGAAGCGGATGGGTTGTCGTTAAGCCCATTAGGCCTTTTGAATGGGCCATCTCTCTAAGCTGGGACTGTGAACAGTTAACACATTAAGGAATTGTGCCCTCAACATGACGGGTGCGATCATACCAGCACTAATGCATCGGATCCCATCAGAACTCCGAAGTTATGCGTGCTTGGCCGAGAGTAGTACTAGGATGGGTGACCCCCTGGAAGTCCTCGTGTTGCACCCCTTTTTCAATTTTTTTTGCCCTGGTTAGGGTTGCCAAGATACTTTATCCACCGAATCTCTATTACTGAATCCCACAGAACATTGGGCAAGACAACTTCGCTTCACGTAGAGGCTGGGCCCGCAAACCGAGGGCGTAGGTTTGTGACTAGGTCTCCGTCGCTCCGGTGCCCATAACTTTTGATCCGTAAGGAGTTACGCGGCGCACAGCATACCGTTGCAAAGCTCTCTGAGAGCTCTACGACGGCGGCAGCCAGTATGTTCACTGTGCCCTTTTTGGAGCCCAAAATCAAACGTTTTCATCAGTTTCAGGCCACTTTTCTTCTTTTGCTCTATTTTTCCGTCCCGGATTGCACGTCGTGAATTTTTAAAAGGACGACAACCTGACTCGTAGGACATCAGAGGGCCCTACAATGTGTCGATATCACATCTTGCGAGCTTGCTGCATTGTTGAAGAGGATGGGTTGTCGTTAAGCCCATTGGGCCTTTTGAATGGGCCATCTCTCTAAGCTGGGACTATGAACCGTTATCACATATAGGAATTGAGCCCTCAACATGACAAGTGCGATCATACTAGCACTAATGCATCGGATCCCATCATAACTCTGAAGTTAAGCGTGCTTGGGCGAGAGTAGTACTAAGATGGGTGACCCCCGGGGAAGACCTCGTGTTGCACCTCCTTTTCAATATTTTTTGCCCTTGTTAGGGTTGCCTTGATAATTTATCCCCCAAATCTCTATTACTGAATCCCACGGAACATTAGGCAAGACAACTTCGCTTCACGTAGAGGCTGGGCCCGCAAACCGAGGGCGTAGGGACTGTGACCAGGTCTCCGTCGCTCCGGTGCCTATAGCTTTTGATCCGTAAGGAGTTACGCGGTGTACAGCATACCGTTGCAAAGCTCTCTGAGAGCTCTACGACGAGGGCAGCCAGCTTGCTCGCTTTGCCCCTTTTTGGAGCCCAAAATCGAACGTTTTCATCAATTTCAAGCCACTTTTCTTCTTTTGCTCTATTTTCTCGTCCCGGATCGTATGTCGTGAACTGTTAAAAGGATGACAACCTGACTCGCGGGACATCAGAGGGTCTACAACCTGTCGATATCACGTCTTGCAAGCATGTTGCGTTGTTGAAGCGGATGGGTTGTCGTTAAGCCCATTGGGCCTTTTGAATGGGCCTTCTCACTAGGCTGGGACTGTGAACAGTTAACACATAAAGGAATAGTGCCCTCAACATGACGGTTGCAATCATACCAGCACTAATGCACCGGATCCCATCTGAACTCCAAAGTTAATCGTGCTTGGGCGAGAGTAGTACTAGGATGGGTGACCCCCTGGGAAGTCCTCGTGTTGCACCCCCTTTTCAATTTTTTTTGCCCTGGTTATGGTTGCCAAGATACTTTATCCACCAAATCTCTATTATAGAATCCCACTGAACATTGGGCATGACAACTTCGCTTCACGTAGAGGTTGGGCCCGCAAACCGAGGGCGTAGGGTTTGTGACCAGGTCTCCGTCGCTCCGGTGCCCATAACTTTTGATCCGTAAGGAGTTATGCGGCGCACAGCATACCGTTGCAAAGCTCTCTAAGAGCTCTACGACAGGGGCTGCCAGTATGCTCACTGTGCCCATTTTTGGAGCCCAAAATCGAACGTTTTAATCAGTTTCAGGCCACTTTTCTTCTTTTGCTCTGTTTTTCTATCCCAGATCGTACGTCGTGAACTGTTAAAAGGATGACAACCTGACTCGCAGGACATCAGAGGGCCCTACAACATGTCGATATCACGTCCTGCGAGGATGCTGCGTTGATGAAGTGGATGGGTTGTCGTAAAGCCCATTGGGCCTTTTGAATGGGCCATCTCTCTAGGCTGGGACTGTGAACCGTTAACACATAAAGGAATTGTGCCCTCAACATGACGGGTGCGATCATACCAACACTAATGCACCGGATCCCATCAGAACTCGGAATTTAAGAGTGCTTGGGCGAGAGTAGTACTAGGATGGGTGACCCCCTGGGAAGTCCTTGTATTGCACCCCCTTTTCAATTTCTTTTGCCCTGGTCAGGGTTGCCAAGATACTTTATCCACCAAATCTCTATTATTGAATCCCACGGAACATTGGGCATGACAACTTCGCTTCACGTAGAGGCTGGGCCCGCAAAACGAGGGTGTAGGGTTTGTGACCAAGTCTCCATCGCTCCCGTGCCCATAACTTTTGATCCGTACGGAGTTACGCGGCGCACAGCATACCGTTGCAAAGCTCTCTAAGAGCTCTACGACAGGGGCAGCCTGTATGTTCACTGTGCCCTTTTCGGAGCCCAAAATCAAACATTTTCATCAGTTTCTGGCCACTTTTCTTCTTTTGCTCTATTTTTCCGTCCCGGATTGCACGTCGTGAATTTTTAAAAGGACGACAACCTGACTCGTAGGACATCAGAGGGCCCTACAATGTGTCGATATCACATCTTGCGAGCTTGCTGCATTGTTGAAGAGGATGGGTTGTCGTTAAGCCCATTGGGCCTTTTGAATGGGCCATCTCTCTAAGCTGGGACTGTGAACCGTTATCACATATAGGAATTGAGCCCTCAACATGACGGTTGCGATCATACCAGCACTAATGCACCGTATCCCATTAGAACTCCCAAGTTAAGTGTGCTTGGGCGAGAGTAGTACTAGCATGGGTGACCCCAAGGGAAGACCTCGTGTTGCACCTCCTTTTCAATTTTTTTTGCCCTTGTTAGGGTTGCCTTGATAATTTATCCCCCAAATCTCTATTACTGAATCCCACGGAACATTGGGCAAGACAACTTCACTTCACGTAGAGGCTGGGCCCGTAAACCGATGGCGTAGGGTTTGTGACCAGGTCTCCGTCGCTCCGGTGCCCATAACTTTTGATCCGTAAGGAGTTACGCGGCGCACAGCATACCGTTGCAAAACTCTCTAAGAGCTCTACGACGGGGGCAGCCAGCTTGGTCGAAGTGCCCTTTTAGGAGCCCAAAATTGAACGTTTTCATCAGTTTTAGGCCACTTTTCTTCTTTTGCTATGTCTTTTCGTCCCGGAACGTACGTCGTGAACTGTTAAAAGGACGACAACCTGACTCGCGGGACAACAAACGGCCCTACAATGTATCGATATCACGTCTTGCGAGGATGCTGCGTTGTTGAAGCGGATGGGTTGTCGTTAAGCCCATTAGGCCTTTTGAATGGGCCATCTCTCTAAGCTGGGACTGTGAACAGTTAACACATTAAGGAATTGTGCCCTCAACATGACGGGTGCGATCATACCAGCACTAATGCACCGGATCCCATCAGAACTCCGAAGTTATGCGTGCTTGGGCGAGAGTAGTACTAGGATGGGTGACCCCTTGGAAGTCCTCGTGTTGCACCCCCTTTTCAATTTTTTTTGCCCTGGTTAGGGTTGCCAAGATACTTTATCCACCGAATCTCTATTACTGAATCCCACAGAACATTGGGCAAGACAACTTCGCTTCACGTAGAGGCTGGGCCCGCAAACCGAGGGCGTAGGGTTTGTGACTAGCTCTCCGTCGCTCCGGTGCCCATAACTTTTGATCCGTAATGAGTTACGCGGCGCACAGCATACCGTTGCGAAGATCTCTGAGAGCTCTACGACGGGGGCAGCCAACTTGCTCGCTTTGCCCTTTTTGGAGACCAAAATCGAACGTTTTCATCAGTTTCAAGCCACTTTTCTACTTTTGCTCGGTTTTTTCATCCTGGATCGTACGTCATGAACTGTTAAAAGGACGACAACCTGACTCGCGGGACTTCAGAGGGCCCTACAACATGTCGATATAACCACTTGCGAGGATGCTGCGTTGTTGAAGCGGGTGGGTTGTCGTTAAGCCCATTGGGCCTTTTGAATGGGCCATCTCTCTAGGCCGGGACTGTGAACAGTTAACACATAAAAGAATTGTGCCCTCAACATGACAGGTGCGATCATACCAGCACTAATGCACCGGATCCCATCAGAACTCCGAAGTTAAGCGTGCTTGGGCGAGAGTAGTACTAGGATGGGTCACCCCCTGGGAAGTCCTCGTGTTGCACCCCCTTTTCAAATTTTTTTGCCCTGGTTAGTGTTGCCAAGATACTTTATCCACCAAATCTCTATTACTGAATCCCACGGAACTTTGGGCAAGATAACTTCGCTTCATGTAGAGGCTGGGCCCGCAAACCGAGGGCGTAGGGTTTGTGACCAGGTCTCCGTCGCTCCGGTGCTTATAACTTTTGATCCGTAAGGAGTTACGCGGCGCACAGCATACCGTTGCAAAGCTCTCTGAGAGCTCTACGATGGAGGCAGCCAGCTTGCTCGCTGTGCCCATTTTTGGAGCCCAAAATCGGATGTTTTCATCAGTTTTAGGCCACTTTTCTTCTTTTGCTCTGTTTTTTCATCCCGGATCGTACGTCATGAACTGTTAAAAGGACGACAACCTGACTCGCGGGACATCAGAGGGCCCTACAACGTGTCGATATAACCTCTTCCGAGGATACTGCGTTGTTGAAGCGGATGGGTTGTCGTTAAGCCCATTAGGCCTTTTCAATGGGCTAGCTCTCTAGGCTGGGACTGTGAACAGTTAACACATAAAAGAATTGTGCCCTCAACATGACAGGTGCGATCATACCAGCACTAATGCACCGGATCCCATCAGAACTCCGAAGTTAATCGTGCTTGGGCGTGAGTAATACCAGGATGGGTGACGCTCTGGGAAGTCCTCGTGTTGCACCCCCTTTTCAATTTTTTTTGCCCTGGTTAGGGTTGCCAAGTTACTTTATCTACCAAATCTCTATTACAGAATCCCACTGAACATTGGGCATGACAACTTTGCTTCATGTAGAGGTTGGGCCGACAAACAGAGGGCGTAGGGTTTGTGACAAGGTCTCCGTCGCTCCGGTGCCCATAACTTCTGATCCGTAAGGAGTTACGTGGCGCACAGCATACCGTTGCAAAGCTCTCTGAGAGCTCTACGACGGGGGCTGCCAGTATGCTCACTGTGGCCATTTTTGGAGCCCAAAATTGAATGTTTTCATCAGTTTCAGGCCACGTTTCTTCTTTTGCTCTGTTTTTCTATCCCAGATCGTACGTCGTGAACAGTTAAAAGGACGACATCCTGGCTCGCGGGACATCAGAGGGCCCTACCACGTGTCGATATCACGTCTTGCGAGGATGCTGCGTTGTTGAAGTGGATGGGTTGTCGTAAAGCCCATTGGGCCTTTTGAATGGGCCATCTCTCTAGGCTGGGACTGTGAACTGTTAACACAATAAGGATTTGTTCCCTCAACATGACGGGGGCGATCATACCAGCACTAATGCACCGTATCCCATCATAACTCCGAAGTTAAGCGTGCTTGGGCGAGAGTAGTACTAGGATGGGTGACCCCCGTGGAAGTCCTCGTGTTCCACCTCCTTTTTATTTTTTTTTGTCCTGGTCAGGGTTGCCAAGATACTTTATCCACCAAATCTCTATTTTTGAATCCCACGGAATATTGGGCAAGACAACTTCGCTTCACGTAGAGACTGGGCTCGCAAACCGAGGGCGTAGGGTTTGTGACAAGGTCACCGTCGCTCCGATGCCCATAACTTTTGATCCGTAAGGAGTTACGCGGCGTACAGCATACCGTTGCAAAGCTCTTTGAGAGCTCTACGACGGGGGCAGCCAGCTTGCTCACTGTGCCCGTTTTTGGAGCCCAAAATCGAAAGTTTTCATCAATTTCAAGCCACTTTTCTTCTTTTGCTCTATTTTTCCATTCCGGATCGTACGTCGTGAACTGTTAAAAGGATGACAACCTGACTCGTGGGACATCAGAGGACCCTACAACGTGTCGATATCACGTCTTCCAAGCATGCTGCATTGTTAAAGCGGATGGGCTGTCGTTAAGCCAATTGGGCCTTTTGAATGGGCCATCTCTCTAGGCTGGGACTGTGAACCGTTAACACATAAAGGAATTGTGCCCTCAACATGACGGGTGCGATCATACCAGCACTAATGCACCGGATCCCATCAGAACCCGGAATTTAAGCGTGCTTGGGCGAGAGTGGTACTAGGAAGGGTGACCCCCTGGGAAGTCCTCGTGTTGCACCCCCTTTTCAATTTTTTTTGCCCTGGTTATGGTTGCCAAGATACTTTATCCACCAAATCTCTATTACTGAATCCCACGGAACATTGGGCATGACAACTTCGCTTCACGTAGAGACTGGGCTCGTAAACCGAGGGCGTAGGATTTGTGACCAGGTCACCGTCGTTGCGGTGCCCATAACTTTTGATCCGTAAGGAGTTACGCGGCGCACAGCCTACCGTTGCAAAGCTCACTGAGAGCTCTACGACGGGGGCAGCCAGCATTCTCGTTGTGCCCTTTTTGGAGTCCAAAATCGAACGGTTTCATCAGTTTTAGGCCATCTTTCATCTTTTGCTCTGTTCTTTCGTCCCGGATCGTACGTCTTGAACGGTTAAAGGGACGACAACCTGACTCGCGGGACATCAGAGGGCCCTACAACGTGTCGATATCACGTCTTGCAAACATGCTGCGTTGTTGCAGCGGATGGGTTGTCGTTAAGCCCATTGGGCCTTTTGAATAGGCCATCTCTCTAGGCTGGGACTGTGAACAGTTAACACATAAAGGAATTGTGCCCTCAACATGACGGGTGCGATCATACCAGCACTAATGCACCGGATCCCATCAGAACTTCGAAGTTAAGCGTGCTTGGGCGAGAGTAGTACTAGGATGGGTGACCACCTGGGAAGTTCTCGTGTTATACCCCCTTTTCAATTTTTTTTGCCCTGGTTAGGGTTGCCAAGATACTTTATCCACCAAATCTCTATTACTGAATCCCACGGAACATTGGGCAAGACAACTTCGCTTCACGTAGAGGCTGGACCAGCAAACCGAGGGCGTAGGGTTTGTGACCAGGTCATCGTCGCTCTGGTGCCCATAACTTTTGATCCATAAGGAGTTACGCGGCGCACAACATACCGTTGCAAAGCTCTCTGAGAGCTCTACGACGGGGGTAGCCAAGTTGCTACTGTGCCCTTTTTTGGAGCCAAAAATCGAACGTTTTCATCAGTTTCAGGCCACTTTTCTTCTTTTGCTTTGTTTTTCCATCCCGGATCGTACGTCGTGAACTGTTAAAAGGACGACAACCTGACTCGAGGGACATCAGAGGGCCCTACAACGTGTTGATATCACGTCTTTCGAGGATGCTGCATTGTTGAAGCAGATGGGTTGTCGTTAAGCCCATTGGGCCTTTTGAATGGGCCATCTCTATAGGCTGGGACTGTGAACAGTTAACACATAAAGGAATTGTGCCCTCAACATCACGGGTGCGATCATACCAGCACTAATGAACCGAAACCCATCAGAACTCTAAACTTAAGCGTGCTTGGACGAGAGTAGTACTAGGATGGGTGACCCCCTGGGAAGTTCTCGTGTTGCACCCCCTTTTCAATTTTTTTTGCCCTGGTTAGGGTTGCCAAAATACTTTATCCTCCAAATCTCTATTACTGAATCCCACTAAACATTTGGCAAGACAACTTCATTTCACGTAGAGGTTGGGCCCGCAAACCGAGGGCGTAGGGTTTGTGACCAGGTCTCCGTCGCTCCGGTGACCAAAACTTTTGATCCGTAAGGAGTTATGCGGCGCACAGCATACCGTTGCAAAGCTCTCTGAGTGCTCTACAACGAAGGCAGCCAGCATGCTCGCTGTGCCCTTTTTGGAGCCCAATACTGAACGTTTTCATCAGTTTCAGGCCACTTTTCATCTTTTGCTCTGTTTTTCCGTCCCGGATAGCACGTCCTGAACAGTTAAAAGGACGACAACCTGACTCGCGGGACATCAGAGGGTCCTACAACGTGTCGATATCACGTCTTGCAAGCATGCTGCGTTGTTGAAGCGGATGGGATGTCGTTAAGCCCATTGTGCCTTTTGAATGGGCCATCTCTCTAGGCTGGGACTGTGAACCGTTAACACATAAAGGAATTGTGCCCTCAACATGACGGGTGCGATCATACCAGTACTAATGCACCGGATCCCATCAGAACTCGGAAGTTAAGCGTGCTTGGGCGAGAGTAGTACTAGGATGGGTGACCCCCTTGGAAGTCCTCGTGTTGCACCCCCTTTTCAATTTCTTTTGCCCTGGTTAGGGTTGCCAAGATACTTTATCCACGAAATCTCTATTACTGAATCCCACAGAACAATGGGCAAGACAACTTCACTTCATGTAGAGGCTGGGCCCGCAAACCGAGGGCGTATGGTTTGTGACCAGGTCTCCGTCGCTCCGGTGGCCATAACTTTTGATCCGTAAGGAGTTACGCGGCGCACAGCATACCGTTGCAAAGCTCTCTGAGAGCTCTACAACAGAGGCAGCCAACAAGTTTGCTGTGCCCTTTTTGGAGCCCAAAATCGAACATTTTCATCAGTTTCAGGCCACTTTTCTTCTTTTGCTCTGTTTTTTCGTCCCGGATCGTACGTCGTGAACAATTAAAAGGACGACAACCTGACTCGTGGGACATCAGAGGGCCCTACAACTTGTCGATATCACGTCTTGCGAAGATGCTGTGATGTTGAAGTGGATGGGTTGCCGTTAAGCCCATTGGGCCTTTTAAATGGGCAATCTCTCTAGGCTGGGACTGTGAACCGTTAACACATATAGGAATTGTGCCCTCAACATGACGGTTGCGATCATACCAGCACTAAAGCGCCGTATCCCATCAGAACTCCCAAGTTAAGTGTGCTTGGGCGAGAGTAGTACTAGGATGGGTGACCCCCTGGGAAGTCCTCGTGTTGCACCTCCTTTTCAATTTTTTTTGCCCTGGTTAGGGTTGCCAAGATAATTTATCCACCAAATCTCTATTACTGAATCCCATGGAACATTGGGCAAGACAACTTCGCTTCACATAGAGGCTAGGCCCGCAAACCGAGGGCGTAGGGTTTGTGACCAGGTCTCCGTCGCTCCGGTGCCCATAACTTTTGATCCGTAAGGAGTTACGCGGCGCACAGCATACCGTTGCAAAACTCTCTGAGAGCTCTACGACGGGGGTAGCCAGCTTTGTCGTTGTGCCCGTTTTTGGAGCACAAAATCGAATTTTTCATCAGTTTCAGGCCACTTTTCTTATTTTGCTCTGTTTTTTCGTCCCGGATTGTACGTCGTGAAATGTTAAAAGGACGACAATCTAACTCGCGGGACATCAGAGGGCCTTACAACGTGTCGATATCACGTCTTGCGAGGATGCTACGTTGTTGAAGCGGATGGGTTGTCGTTAAGCACATTGGGCCTTTTGAATGGGCCATCTCTCTAAGCTGGGACTGTGAACAGTTAACACATAAAGGAATTGTGCCCTCAACATGACGGGTGCGATCATACCAGCACTAATGCACCGGATCCCATCAGAACTCCGAAGTTAAGCGTGCTTGGGCGAGAGTAGTACTAGGATTGGTGACCCCCTGGGAAGTCCTCGTGTTGCACCCCCTTTTCAATTTTTTTTTCCCTTGTTAGGGTTGCCAATATACTTTATCCACCAAATCTCTATTACTGAATCCCACAGAACATTGGGCAAGACAAATTCGCTTCACGTAGAGGCTGGGCCCGCAAAACGAGGGCGTAGGGTTTGTGACCAGGTCTCCGTCGCTCCGGTGCCCATAACTTTTGATCCGTAAGGAGTTACGTGGCGCACAGCATACCGTTGCAAAGCTCTCTGAGAGCTCTACGACGAGGGCAGTCAGCTTGCTCGCTTTGCCCCTTTTTGGAGCCCAATATCGAACGTTTTCATCAATTTCAAGCCACTTTTCTTCTTTTGCTCAATTTTTTCGTCCCAGATCGTATGTCGTGAACTGTTAAAAGGATGACAACCTGACTCGCGGGACATCAGAGGGCCTACATCATGTCGATATCACGTCTTGCAAGCATGTTGCGTTGTTGAAGCGGATGGGTTGTCGTTAAGCCCATTGGGCCTTTTCAATGGGCCATTTCACTAGGCTGGGACTGTGAACAGTTAACACATAAAGGAATTGTGCCCTCAACATGACGGGTGCGATCATACCAGCACTAATGCACCGGATCCCATCAGAACTCCGAAGTTAATCGTGCTTGGGCGAGAGTAATACTAGGATGGGTGACGCCCTGGGAAGTCCTCGTGTTGCGCCCCCTTTTCAATTTTTTTTGCCCTGGTTAGGGTTGCCAAGATACTTTATCCACCAAATCTCTATTACAGAATCCCACTGAACATTGGGCATGACAACTTCGCTTCATGTAGAGGTTGGGCCGGCAAACATAGGGCGTAGGGTTTGTGACAAGGTCTCCGTCGCTCCAGTGCCCATAACTTTTGATCCGTAAGGAGTTACGCGGCGCGCAGCATACCGTTGCAAAGCTCTCTGAACGATCTACGACGGGGGCAGCCAGCTTGCTCGCTTTGCCCATTTTTGGAGCCCAAAATTGAACGTTTTCATCAGTTTCATGCAATTTTTCTTCTTTTACTCTATTTTTCAGTCCCGAATCGTACGTCATCAACTGTTAAAAGGACAACAACCTGACTCGCAGGACATCAGAGGGCCCTACAACGTGTCGATATCACATCTTGTAAGCATGCTGCGTTGTTAAAGCGGATGGGTTTTCATTAAGCCCATTGGGCCTTTTGAGTGGGTCATCTCTCTAGGCTGGGACTGTGAACAGTTAACACATAAAGGAATTGTGCCCTCAACATCACAGGTGCGATCATACCAGCACTAATGAACCGGATCCCATCAGAACTCCGAAGTTAAACGTGTTTGGGCGAGAGTAGTACTAGGATTAGTGACCCCCTGGGAAGTCCTCGTGTTGCACCCCCTTTTCAATTTTTTTTGCCCTGGTTAGGGTTGCCAAGATACTTTATCTACCAAATCTCTATTACTGAATCCCACGGAACATTGGGCAAGACAACTTCGCTTCACGTAGAGGCTGGACCTGCAAACCGAGGGCGTAGGGTTTGTGACCAGGTCTCCGTCGCTCCGGTGCCCATAACTTTTGATCCGTAAGGAGTTACGCGGCGCACAGCATACCGTTGCAAAGCACTCTGAGAGCTCTACGACGGGGGTAGCAAGCTTGCTCACTAAACCCATTTTTGGAGGCCAAAATTGAACGTTTTCATCAATTTCGGGCCACTTTTCTTCTTTTGCTCTGTTTTTCCATCCCGGATCGTACGTCGTGAATTATTAAAAGGATGACAACTTGACTCGCGGGACATAAGAGGGCCCTACAACGTGTCGATATCACGTCTTGCAAGCATGCTGCATTTTTAAAGCGGATGGGCTGTCGTTAAACGAATTAGGCCTCTTGAATGGGCCATCTCTCTAGGCTGGGACTGTGAACCGTTAACACATAAAGGAATTGTGCCCTCAACATCACGGGTGCTATCATACCAGCACTAATGCACCGGATCCCAACAGAACTCAGAAGTTAAGCGTGCTTGGGCAAGAGTAGTACTAGGATGGGTGACCCCCTGGGAAGTCCTCGTGTTGCACCCCCTTTTCAATTTCTTTTGCCCTGGTTAGGGTTGGCAAGATACTTTATCCACCAAATCTCTATTACTGAATCCCACGAAACATTGGGCATGATAACTTCGCTTCACGTAGAGACTGAGCCCGCAAACCGAGGGCGTAGGATTTGTGACCAGGTCTCCGTCGCTCCGGTGCCCATAACTTTTGATCCATAAGGAGTTATGCGGCACACAGCATACCGTTGCAAAGCTCTCTGAGAGCTCTACGACGGGGGCAGCTAGCATCTCGCTGTGCCCATTTTTGGAGCCCAAAATCGAACATTTTCATCAGTTTCAGGACACTTTTCATCTTTTGCTATGTTTTTCCATCCCGGATCGTACGTCGTGAACAGTTAAAAGGACGACAACCTGACTCGCGGGACATCAGAGGGCCATAGAACGTGTCGATATCACGTTTTGCAAGCATGCTTCGTTGTTGAAGCGGATGGGTTGTCGTTAAGCCCATTGGCACTTTTGAATAGGCCATCTCTCTAGGCTGAGACTGTGAACAGTTAACACATAAAGGAATTGTGCACTCAACATGACGGGTGCGATCATACCTGCACTATTGCCCCGGATCCCATCAGAACTCCGAAGTTAAGCGTGCTTGGGCGAGAGTAGTACTAGGATGGGTGACCTCTTGGGAAGTCCTCGTGTTGCACCCCCTTTTCAATTTTTTTTGCTATGGTTAGGGTTGCCAAGATACTTTATCCACCAAATCTCTATTACTGAATCCCGCGAAACATTGGGCAAGACAACTTCGCTTCACGTAGAGGCTGGGCCCGCAAACTGAGGGCGTAGGGTTTTTGACCAGGTCTCCGTCGTTCCGGTGCCCATAACTTTTGATCCGTAAGGAGTTACGCGGCGCACAACATACCATTGCAAAGCTCTTTGAGAGCTCTACGACGGGGGCATCCATCTTGCTGCTGTGCCCATTTTTGGAGCCCAAAATCGAATGTTTTTATCAGTTTCAAGCCACTTTTCTTCTTTTGCTCTATTTTTCCGTCCCGAATCGTACGTCGTGAACTGTTAAAAGGACGACAACCTGACTCGCGGGACATTAGAGGGCCCTACAATGTGTTGATATCACGTCTTGCGAGGATGCTGCGTTGTTGAAGCGGATGGGTTATCGTTAAGCCCATTGGGCCTTTTGAATGGGCCATCTCTCTAGGCTGGGACTGTGAACCGTTAACACATATAGGAATTGTGCCATCAACATGACGGGTGCGATCATACCAGCACTAATGCACCGGATCCCATCAGAACTCCGAAGTTAAGCGTGCTTGGGCGAGAGTAGTACTAGGATGGGTGATCCCCTTGGAAGTCCTCGTGTTGCACCCCCTTTTCAATTTTTTTTGCCCTGGTTAGGGTTGCCAAGATACTTTATCCACCAAATCTCTATTACTGAATCCCACGGAACATTGGGCAAGACAACTTCGTTTCACGTAGAGGCTGGGGCAGCAAACCGAGGGCGTAGGGTTTGTGACCAGGTCTCCGTCGATCCGGTGCCTACAACTTTTGATCCGTAAGGAGTTACGCGGCGCACAGCATACCGTTACAAAGCTCTCTGAAAGCTCTACGACGTGGGCAGCCAGCTTGCTCGCTGTGCCCATTTTTGGAGCCCAAAATCGAACGTTTTCATCAATTTCAGGCCACTTTTCATCTTATGCTGTGTTTTTCTGTCCCGGATCGTACGTCGTGAACTGTTAAAAGGATGACTACCTGAGTCGCGGGACATCAGAGGGCCCTACAATGTGCTGATATCACGTCTTGCAAGCATGCTGCGTTGTTAAAGCGGATGGGCTGTCGTTAAGCCAATTGGGCCTTTTGAATGGGCCATCTCTCTAGGTTGGGACTGTGACACCCCGAACCCAGCACTTCACTAATTGCATTCATTAAATGGTTAACTTAGATGTAATTTAGCTAATTACTTTATTTTTTTTATATTTCTATAAATTCAAATATTTCTTTTCATGCATTTTATATTTTTATAAAATACTACATATTTTTAGGGGACTATAGCCCCTGACTGTGCATGCATTGCATATCGGGATCAACGGGAAAAAATTCACGAAATGTCTGATGAATAGTACCAGCGGGATTTTTCCAGATTTTTCAGATTTTTGGCATTTTATTTTGCTGAAATTTAATCACCCAAATGACCCATTTACCCTTACTAAAATACCCTATTTTCTTGACCTACCCTTTGACCATCTTATGAGAATATTAAAAGCCAAGAAACAAAAAAAAAGGGTCAAAAAAATGGCCAAAAAAGAGTTACGGGAATAGTAACTTCTCAAAAAAAAAAAAATTACTCCTTGCTTCATTCTTGCTTCAATTGCTTCCCAAATTGGTTGTGCTTCATCCTTAGGACCTTAAGACCATTCTTTGATCTTCAAAAGAGGTGAGGGTGCATTATATTTTTGTATTAAATTCAATTAAAGTTTGTATTATTATTTTTGTGATCTAATATTGTAGTGGTTTAATTCTTGTTCCGTTGATTCTTATATGCTCTAATGAATTCATAGAATATGTTTGATGGTTTAAAATACTTGTTGAATGCTTGAAAATGAAAATGGCACTTGGGGAAGATGATGAATAGTGCTAAACTAGGGTTTCCGAAAAAAGTTACAATTTAATTCGATTCGAGGCTTCTAGTAGTTGCTAGTTAGGTCCATAGCTTGGGAAAAATGTTAATTGCACTTGCTATGTTCAAAATTTGAGAAATTTGATCAAAATAGGCTACTTTAATAAGGAGTTTCGGGTTTAACTTGAATCCGGGCACGTTTCGAGGTTATGGCTAGTCTTTATTAAGTATTGAAACCTTAGAAGTGCTTTCGTTTCGCTTGTTTGGGTTCCGAAATTAGTACTTGTAGTGTAAACCCACAAAGAGGCATTTTTGGTGTTTTCGTGTACTTCTGCTCTAGGTTATGATTTGGAGGTTTTAAATGAGGTATTTAGGTATCCTTAGATTGGTAGGATGGTTAGCTAGCTTAACTTGATCATTGAATTCCGATAGGAAGCTAAATAGCCTAGTTGAACAAAGGGAAAATGAATGAATTAATTGCTTTAGTACTTGTATTGCTTTGTAGTTGCTCCTAGCCAGTCTAAATGCTATTCTAAGGTATGTGTGAGCTTTTGGTTAAGTTTTGTGAAAAGTATAATATTGACCCATTTGTGTTCGCATAGTTAATCTCATGATAATTGCTTTATAATTGAGTAATTAAATGTTTATATGCCTTTGTGTAGAGTATGTATTATAGTAGTGAAGTCTCGTGAAATAAGTTGCTTGGTTTACATGGATTTGGTTGAGTATGAATTTAGAATGGACTAAAGGAACTAGTAATGAACCATGGTAATAATTGTTGTTAGTTGATTCTTGATTGATTGGATAAATGTTTAAATGTACTTATGTAACAAGTTCATCTATTCGGAGAAGTTGTGAGTTAAGTTATATCGATACTAGTTAAAGATTGAGTAAACATGTTTATATTGCTTATTAATTGCATTATATGTGTAAAGATACGCTTATATAACTTATTGGTTAGATGTTATATAGTGTTTCTACTTATATGAATGGCTATGTATATGTTATTTATTATGCTATTGTCTTTGTCTAATACTTGGAAATTAAAGAATGTTGCATATGTGATCACTTGAGTTTATGTATTGTTCAAATATTGATTAGAATGATTGTTAAACCATGAAATATATTGTTAGTTATGTGAATTAAAGGGAATCAAATAGAGTTGGATAAATTAATGGCTTCATGAACTAGCTTTAGTTGAAAATAAGAAATCACTTCTTATGCATATAGTTGATTGTATTAGGTAGTGATAATTGAAGAGAATTGAAGCTTTTTGGAGAATATTGAGGGAATCTTGGCTTAATTCGCGCAGGTTTGGCTTCCTAAAAGGTGAGGGATCATTTCTATGTGCATTCTATGTGTCTTATCTTGTTGTATGCTAAATATTCGATACTAAGTGATTTAAGTGTTTTAGTTGGATTAGTTTAGCAATTATAGACTAATAAATGTATCATATTTCATCGTATGGCGTGATTGATGATGTGTGTGCTCGAGGACAACCTATTTTGTTGTCCTCCTTGTTTGTATATCGGCTTCTTTTGTTATATTGTTATTATTATTGCTTCCTGTGTTATCGAGTCAATGGTTGCGCAACCTTATCGTCGGGGCGGATGCGATGGGCCTCTGTGGGGGGCATCGGGCTTGCTAGGGTTGGTTGCTCTAGCTCCGTACCCTATTCCCTCACTCGCCTGGTCCGGAGATCGCCAGGGGGTATTGGGTCGTAGGATTGGGTACATCCGGAGTACCCTTTGGTGTTTGGGATGCCGGCTTATCGTGATCGTGATCGTGGTTCGTGGATCGTGAATGAAGACCAGCGAAGATTGGTGTATAGGGGTTATGTGAAATGTATCCTTTTAAATGTGTGGTTATTTAAGCTATCATTGTTTCTTTAATTTCCTAATTGTTATTGTTGTTTAACTGTATTACCTGTTGCATTGCACGCCCCGGGAGACTATATCCTTCACTGGGCAACAGTGGTTGCTCATACCTCGATATATGTTTCAGGAAGTGCTGAGGGTGATCCCCAGCTAATTGAGGTGCTAGTGGAAGAGGAAGAAGTTCAGGCTGAGCCTTTGCCCTAGTTGTTATGTGTTTGTTGTCTAAGGTGGATTTGTCTTCTTGTTGTTACATGGTGTACTTGTATTGCTATAGCTTGATCTATTTTGTGGCCTTAAGGCTATGTATATTCTTGTTGTTGCAAGTTGAAAGTTGTTAGTTGTAATGTTAGCTTTGAGATATTATGGCTTGTAATAACTTTTAATTCTCCTTTTAGTTCTTGCATCCTTGGGTGTGTATGTTTAGAGGTGTTGATTTCAACTTCTAAAATTGCTCTAATGTTATCATAGAATGGCATGTTAAAAAGGTTTAATGAAAAGTTAAGTTGGGTGCATGCATGTGTGATTTGGAGCTGTTGTTTGTCTCCTGGCTTGGATGGCCTAGAACCTTGAATTTTAATTATAAAAGCTTGTTTTAGTATATTGTGGCTATTTTGAGCATTTACAGGTTTGAGAAATGTCCGCGGTACAGATGAGACTCTGTCCGTTTTTCCCTAAAATTTTGAGACCGGGTTGCGATTGGGTTGAGAATAGCTTGGTTACTAGGGCCTCCGGTCTCTTGAGGGATCGGGGCGTTACAGGTGGTATTAGAGCTTAGATGCTCTCAGCCGGGATAGGGTCCTCGGACTGCTGGGTAGTGAACCTCGAGTGCATGCTTGTGAAATGTATCTTGATTAGGTGTGTGCTTCGTGTGCCTTGAGAATGTAAGTGTCTTTTGTGCAATCTTGTATCCTGAACTTAATATGTGATATATGTGATAGTGATGTGTACTGTGTGTTAAATACTTGTCAAGTGTAGTGATATAGCTAATCATGAATCGAATTGATCTTATGAATCGCTACTTGCTCGAAATATTGATTGTAACGTGTATACTTGAGTGTCTCGGCATAGTTGTGTTGTGAATTGTATTCATTGCATGTGACTCATATTTGAACTATCTTGTTGATTAACTTTGTGTTATAAAACTTCTGGTTATATAATAGGTTGTGTGATATATGTCATAATCTCATGATATATGAACATTACATCAATTACATTAGGTGATATCTTGGCATTCATGCATTGTCCCCTTAAATCGGTAAGTAAGCATTCTCCCCTGAAAGAGATGGCCATTGATGCTGACTGGTGAGAGAATAATGGTTCAACCGGCTATTAGGATTAGTGAAGGGATTTCATGCCCCGAGGTTAAATTTGGACTCTCTTGGCACTTCTTAAACGGTACTTCTTGGCTGGAACTCCGATTTGGGAATCTCGGATAGATCTTCTAGTTGGCATCATATATGGAGGTCTTATTTGATATTCTTATTCAAAAGAATTCATGTTTATGAGTATTGGTCAGTATTCTTTGCGCACACTCCCACTTGGATTTCTTGTTCGGGTTTTACCTATGGTATCACCTTGATATTCTTATTAGGTATTTTCTTCAGTATTTTCATCTGGTATTCTTGCCTAGAGATTATTTGGTATTTCTTCTGGACTACTGGTATAACGAGCATATTGGGGATTCTTATATGGTAATTCATAATTAGAGAGATTCTTATTCCAACTTCTGGATTCGTATACTTATTCGGAGCCTTTATTTGGCATCCTTAATCAGTTTTATTGGTGGTATTTTCTCGGAGTCCCAAGCTGGACATCTAATTAGGCCTTTATTTGGCAATCTTGAGCCTTTATTTGACAGTTAGAGTTGGGATTCACCGGACTTCCTTCTTGGGAATTTCTTGATATTATCTGGGCATTTTGGATATTAGCTGCATACTCTTCTTAATGGATTTCTTTTGGTGCTCTCTCAGCATTAGTGAATGGCCTCCTCGTGTGACATTCTTACCGGACTCCTATTGGGTATTTTCATAGGAGCCTTTATTTAGCTACCTCACTCGGGTTTCTTTTAGTGACGTTCGCTCTTCTTAGTTTCATTCGGCATTACACTTCTTGACTTCAAGTTCGACGAAAACTGTTGTAGTTCTTGGAAGTCATTTCAGCTCAAGAAATTGCGAGGACGCAATTTTTGTAAGGAGGGGAGGATGTGACACCCCGAACCCAGTACTTCACTAATTGCATTCATTAAATGGTTAACTTAGATGTAATTTAGCTAATTACTTTATTTTTTTTTATATTTTCATAAATTCAAATATTTCTTTTCATGCATTTTATATTTTTATAAAATACTACATATTTTTAGGGGACTATAGCCCCTGACTGTGCGTGCATTGCATATCGGGATCAACGGGAAAAAATTCGCGAAATGTCTGATGAATAGTACCAGCGGGATTTTTTCAGATTTTTCAGATTTTTGGCATTTTATTTTGCTGAAATTTAATCACCCAAATGACCTATTTACCCTTACTAAAATACCCTATTTGCTTGACCTACCCTTTGACCATATTATGAGAATATTAAAAGCCAAGAAACAAAAAAAAGGGTCAAAAAATGGCCAAAAAAGAGTTACAGGAATAGTAACTTCTCAAAAAAAAAATTACTCCTTGCTTCATTCTTGCTTCCATTGCTTCCCAAATTGGTTGTGCTTCATCCTTAGGACCTTAAGACCATTCTTTGATCTTCAAAAGAGGTGAGGGTGCATTATATTTTTGTATTAAATTCAATTAAAGTTTGTATTATTATTTTTGTGATCTAATATTGTAGTGGTTTAATTCTTGTTCCATTGATTCTTATATGCTCTAATGACTTCATAGAATATGTTTGATGGTTTAAAATACTTGTTGAATGCTTGAAAATGAAAATGGCACTTGGGGAAGATGATGAATAGTGCTAAACTAGGGTTTCCAAAAAAAAGTTACAATTTAGTTTGATTCGAGGCTTCTAGTAGTTGCTAATTAGGTCCATAGCTTGGGAAAAATGTTAATTGCACTTGCTATGTTCAAAATTTGAGAAATTTGATCAAAATAGGCTACTTTAATAAGGAGTTTCGGGTTTAACTTGAATCCGGGCACGTTTCGAGGTTATGGCTAGTCTTTATTAAGTATTGAAACCTTAGAAGTGCTTTCGTTTCGCTTGTTTGGGTTCCGAAGTTAGTACTTGTAGTGTAAACCCACAAAGAGGCATTTTTGGTGTTTTCGTGTACTTGTGCTCTAGGTTATGATTTGGAGGTTTTAAATGAGGTATTTAGGTATCCTTAGATTGGTAGGATGGTTAGCTAGCTTAACTTGATCATTGAATTCCGATAGGAAGCTAAATAGCCTAGTTGAACAAAGGGAAAATGAATGAATTAATTGCTTTAGTACTTGTATTGCTTTGTAGTTGCTCCTAGCCAGTCTAAATGCTATTCTAAGGTATGTGTGAGCTTTTGGTTAAGTTTTGTGAAAAGTATAATATTGACCCATTTGTGTTCGCATTGTTAATCTCAAGATAATTGCTTTATAATTGAGTAATTAAATGTTTATATGCCTTTGTGTAGAGTACGTATTATAGTAGTGAAGTCTCGTGAATTAAGTTGCTTGGTTTACATGGATTTGGTTGAGTATGAATTTAGAATGGACTAAAGGAACTAGTAATGAACCATGGTAATAATTGTTGTTAGTTGATTCTTGATTGATTGGATAAATGTTTAAATGTACTTATGTAACAAGTTCATCTATTCGGAGAAGTTGTGAGTTAAGTTATATCGATACTAGTTAAAGATTGAGTAAACATGTTTATATTGCTTATTAATTGCATTATATATGTAAAGATACGCCTATATAACTTATTGGTTAGATGTTATATAGTGTTTCTACTTATATGAATGGCTATGTATATGTTATTTATTATGCTATTGTCTTTGTCTAATACTTGGAAATTAAAGAATGTTGCATATGTGATCACTTGAGTTTATGTATTGTTCAAATATTGATTAGAATGATTGTTAAACCATGAAATATATTGTTAGTTATGTGAATTAAAGGGAATCAAATAGAGTTGGATAAATTAATGGCTTTATGAACTAGCTTTAGTTGAAAATAAGAAATCACTTCTTATGCATATAGTTGATTGTATTAGGTAGTGATAATTGAAGAGAATTGATGCTTTTTGGAGAATATTGAGGGAATCTTGGCTTAATTCGCGCAGGTTTGGCTTCCTAAAAGGTGAGGGATCATTTCTATGTGCATTCTATGTGTCTTATCTTGTTGTATGCTAAATATTCGATACTAAGTGATTTAAGTGTTTTAGTTGGATTAGTTTAGCAATTATAGACTAATAAATGTATCATATTTCATCGTATGGCGTGATTGATGATGTGTGTGCTCGAGGACAACCTCTTTTGTTGTCCTTCTTGTTTGTATATCGGCTTATTTTGTTATATTGTTATTATTATTGCTTCCTGTGTTATCGAGTCAATGGTTACGCAACCTTATCGTCGGGGCGGATGCGATGGGCCTCTCTGGGCGGCAGCAGGCTTGCCAGGGTTGGTTGCTCTAGCTCCGTACCCTATTCCCTCACTCGCCTGGTCCGGAGATTGCCAGAGGCTGTTGGGTCGTAGGATTGGGTACATCCGGAGTACCCTTTGGTGTTTGGGATGCCGGCTTATCGTGATCGTGATCGTGGTTCGTGGATCGTGAATGAAGACCAGCGAAGATTGGTGTATAGGGGTTATGTGAAATGTATCCTTTTAAATGTGTGGTTATTTAAGCTATCATTGTTTCTTTAATTGCTTAATTGTTATTGTTGTTTAACTGTATTACCTGTTGCATTGCACGCCCCGGGAGACTATATCCTTCACTGGGCAACAGTGGTTGCTCATACCTCGATATATGTTTCAGGAAGTGCTGAGGGTGATCCCCAGCTAATTGAGGTGCTAGTGGAAGAGGAAGAAGTTCAAGCTGAGCCTTTGCCCTAGTTGTTATGTGTTTGTTGTCTAAGGTGGATTTGTCTTCTTCTTGTTACATGGTGTACTTGTATTGCTATAGCATGATCTATTTTGTGGCCTTAAGGCTATGTATATTCTTGTAGTTGCAAGTTGAAAGTTATTAGTTGTAATGTTAGCTTTGAGATATTATGGCTTGTAATAACTTTTAATTCTCCTTTTAGTTCTTGCATGCTTGGGTGTGTATGTTTAGAGGTGTTGATTTCAACTTCTAAAATTGCTCTAATGTTATCATAGAATGGCATGTTAAAAAGGTTTAATGAAAAGTTAAGTTGGGTGCATGCATGTGTGATTTGGAGCTGTTGTTTGTCTCCTGGCTTGGATGGCCTAGAACCTTGAATTTTAATTATAAAAGCTTGTTTTAGTATATTGTGGCTATTTTGAGCATTTACAGGTTTGAGAAATGTCCGCTGTACAGAGGAGACTCTGTCCGTTTTTCCCTAAAATTTTGAGACTGAGTTGCGATTGGGTTGAGAATAGCTTGGTTACTAGGGCCTCCGGTCTCGTGAGGGATCGGGGCGTTACAGGGACTGTGAACCGTTAACACATAAAGGAATTGTGCCCTCAACATGACGGGTGCGATCATACCAGCACTAATGCACCGGATCCCATCAGAACTCGGAAGTTAAGCGTGCTTGGGCGAGAGTAGTACTAGAATGGGTGACCCCCTGGGAAGTCCTCGTTTTGCACCCCCTTTTCAATTTTTTTTGCCCTGGTTAGGGTTGCCAAGATACTTTATCCACCAAATCTCTATTACTAAATCCCACGGCACATTGGGCATGACAACTTCGTTTCACGTAGAGGCTGGGCCCGCAAACCGAGGGCTTAGGGATTGTGACCAGGTCTCCGTCGCTCCGGTGCCCATAACTTTTGATCCGTAAGGAGTCACGTGGCGCACAGCATACCGTTGCAAAGCTGTCTGAGAGCTCTACGACGGGGGAAGCCATTATTCTCATTGTGCCCATTTTTGGAGCCCAAAATTGAACGTTTTCATCAGTTTCAGGCCACTTTTCTTCTTTTGCTCTGTTTTTTCGTCCCGGATCGTACGTCATGAACTGTAAAAAGGATGACAACCTGACTCACTGGACAGCAGAGGACCCTACAACGTGTTGATATCACATCTTACGAGGATGCTGCGTTGTTGAAGCGGATGGGTTGTCGTAAAGACCATTGGTCCTTTTGAATGGGCCATCTCTCTAGGCTGCGACTGTGAACTGTTAACACAAAAAGGAATTGTGCCCTCAACATGACGGGGGTGATCATACCAGCACTAATGCAATGTATCCCATCAGAACTCCGAAGTTAAGCGTGCTTGGGCGAGAGTAGTACTAGGATGGATGACCTCCTGGGATGTCCTCGTGTTGCACCTCCTTTTCAATTTTTTTTGCCCTGGTTAGGGTTGCCAAGATACTTTATCCACCAAATCTCAATTACTGAATCGCACGGAATATTGGGGAGGACAACTTTGCTTCACGTAGAGGCTGGGCCCGTAAACCGAGGGCGTAGGTTTTGTGACCAGGTCTTCGTCACTCCGGTGCCCATAACTTTTGATCCGTATGGAGTTACGCGGCGCACAACATACAGTTGCAAAGCTCTCTGAGAGCTCTACAATGGGGGCATCCAACTTGCTCGCTGTACCAGTTTTTTAGCCCAAAATTGAACGTTTTAATCAGTTTCAGGCCACTTTTCTTCTTTTGCTCTATTTTTTTCATCCCGTATCATACGTTGTGAACTGTTAAAAGGAAGACAACCTGACTCGCGGGACATCAGAGGACCCTGCAACGTGTCAATATAACGTCTTGCAAGGATGCTGCGTTGTTGAAGCGGATGGGTTGTCGTTAAGCCCATTGGGCCTTTTGAATGCGCCATCTCTCTAGGCTGGGATTGTGAACCGTTAACATATATAGGAATTCTTCCCTCAACATGGCGAGTGCGATCATACCAGCACTAATGCACCGGATCCCATCAGAACTCTGAAGTTAAGCGTGCTTGGGTGAGAGTAGTACTAGGATGGGTGACCCCCTGGGAAGTCCCCATGTTGCAGCCCTTTTTCAATTTTTTTTGCCCTGGTTAGGGTTGCCAAGATACTTTATCCACCAAATCTCTATTACTGAATCCCACGGAACATTGGCAAAGACAACTTCGCTTCACGTAGAGGCTGGGCCCGCAAACCGAGGGCGTAAGGTTTGTGACCAGGTCTCTGTCGCTTCGGTGCCCATAACTTTTGATCCGTAAGGAGTTACGCGGTGCACAACATACCGTTGCAAAGCCCTTTGAGAGCTCTACGACGGGGGCAGCTAGCTTGCTACTGTGCCTATTTTTGGAGCCCAAAATCGAACGTTTTCATCAGTTTCAGGCCACTTTTCTTCTCTTGCTCTGTTTTTCCGTCCCGGATCGTACGTCGTGAATTGTTAAAAGGACGACAACCTAACTCGCGGGACATCAGAGGGCCCAACAACGTGTTGATTTCACGTCTTGCGAGGATGCTGCGTTGTTGAAGCGGATGGGTTGTCGTTAAGCCCATTGGGCCTTTTGAATGGGCCATCTCTCTAGGCTGGGACTATGAACCGTTAAAACATATAGGAATTGTGCCCTCAACAAGACGGGTGCAATCATTCCAGCACTAATGCTCCGGATCCCATAAGAACTCCGAAGTTAAGCGTGCTTGGGCGAGAGTAGTACTAGGATGGGTGATCCCCTGGGAAGTCCTCGTGTTGCACCCCCTTTTCAATTTTTTTTTACCCTAGTTAGGGTTGCCAGGAGAATTTATCCACCAAATCTCTATTACTGAATCCCACGGAACATTGGGCAAGACAACTTCGTTTCACATAGAGGCTGGGCCCGCAAACCGAGGGCGTATGGGTTTGTGACCAGGTCTCCATCGCTCCAATGCCCATAACTTTTGATCCGTAAGCAGTTACGCGGCGCACAGTGTACCGTTGCATCGCTCTCTCAGAGTTCTACGATGGGGGCAGCTAGCTTGCTTGCTGTGCTCATTTTTGGAGCCCAAAATCGAATGTTTTCATCAGTTTCAGGCCACTTTTCTTCTTTTGCTCTGTTTTTTTTGTGCCAGATCGTACGTCGTGAACTGTTAAAAGGATGACAACCTGACTCGCGGGACATCAGAGGGCCCAACAACATGTCGATATCACATCTTGCAAGCATGCTGCGTTGTTGAAGCGGATGGGTTGTTGCTAAGCCCATTGGGCCTTTTGAATAGGCCATCTCTCTAGGCGGGGACTGTGAACACTTAACACATAAAGGAATTGTGCCCTCAACTTTACGGGTGCGATCATACCAGCACTAATGCACCGGATCCCATCAGAACTCCGAAGTTAAGCGTGCATGGGCGAGAGTAGTACTATGATGGGTGACCCCCTGGGAAGTTCTCGTGTTGCATCCCCTTTTCAATTTTTTTTACCCTGGTTAGGGTTGCCAAGATACTTTATAGACCAAATCTCTATTACTGAATCCCACGGAACATTGGACAAGACAACTTCGCTTCACGTAGAGGCTGGGCTCGCAAACCGAGGGCGTAGGGTTTGTGACCAGGTCTCCGTCGCTCCGGTGCCCATAACTTTTGATCCGTAAGGAGTTACGCGGCGCACAGCATACCGTTGCAAAGCACTCTGAGAGCTCTACGACGGGGGTAGCAAGCTTGCTCACTAAACCCATTTTTGGAGGCCAAAATCGAACGTTTTCATCAGTTTCAGGCCACTTTTTTTCTTTTGCTCTGTTTTTCCGTCCCGGATCATACGTTGTGAACTGTTAAAAGGACGACAACCTAACTCGCGGGACATCAGAGGGCCCTACAACGTGTCCGTATAACGTGTTTCGAGGATTCTGCGTTGTTGAAGCGGATGGGTTGTCGTTAAGCCCATTGGTCCTTTTGAAAGGGCCATCTCTCTAGGCTGGGACTGTGAACCGTTAACACATATAGGAATTGTGCCCTCAACATGACGGGTGCGATCATACCAGCACTAATGCATAGGATCCCATCAGAACTCCGAAGTTAAGCGTGCTTGGGCGATAGTAGTACTAGAATAGGTGACCCCCTGGGAAGTCCTTGTGTTGCACCCCCTTTTCAATTTTTTTTGCCCTGGTTAGGGTTGCCAAGATAATTTATCCACCAAATCTCTATTACTGAATCCCACGAAACATTGGACAAGACAACTTCGCTTCACGTAGAAGCTGGGCCCGCAAACTGAGGGCGTAGGGTTCGTGACCAGGTCTCCGTCGCTCCGGTGCCCATAACTTTTGATCTGTAAGTACTTACGCGGTGCACAACATACCGTTGCAAAGCACTCTGAGAGCTCTACGACGGGGGCATCCAGCTTGCTCGCTGTGCCCATCTTTGGAGCCCAAAATCGAACGTTTTCATCTGTTTCAGGCCACTTTTCTTCTTTTGCTATGTTTTTCCGTCCCAGATCGTACGTCGTGAACTGTTAAAAGGACGTCAACCTGACTCACGGGACATCAAAGGGCCCTACAACCTGTCGATATCACGTCTTGCAAGCATGCTGCGTTGTTGAAACGGATGGGTTGTAGTTAAGCCCATTAGGCCTTTTGAATGAGCCATCTCTCTAGGCTGGGACTGTGAACAGTTAACACATAAAGGAATTGTGCCCTCCACATGACGGGTGCGATCAGACCAGCCCTAATGCACCGGATCCCATCCGACCTCCGAAGTTAAGCGTGCTTGGGCGAGAGTAGTACTAGGATGGGTGACCCCCTTGGAAGTCCTTGTGTTGCATCCCCTTTTCAATTTTTTTTGCCCCGGTTAGGGTTGCCAAGATACTTTATCGACCAAATATCTATTACTTAATCCCACGGAACATTGGGCAAGACAACTTCGTTTCACGTAGAGGCTGAGCCCGCAAACCGAGGGCGTAGGGTTTGTGACCAGGTCTCTGTCGCTCCGGTGCCCATAACTTTTGATCTGTAAGGAGTTACACGGCGCACAGCATACCGTTGCAAAGCTCTCTGAGAGCTCTACGACGGAGGCAGCCAGCTTGCTCACTTTACCCATTTTTGGAGCCCAAAATCGAACGTTTTCATTAGTGTCAGGCCACTTTTCTTCTTTTGCTCTATTTTTCCGTCCCGGATCTTACGTCGTCAACTGTTAAAAGGACGACAACCTGACTCGCGGGACATCAGAGGGCGCTACAACATGTCGATATCACGTATTGCAAGCATGCTGCGTTGTTGAAGCAGATAGGTTGTCGTTAAGCCCATTGGGACTTATGAATGGGCCATCTCTCTAGGCTGCGACTATGAACAGTAAACACATAAAGGAATTGTGCCCTCAACATGACTGGTGCGATCATACCAGCACTAATGCACCGAATCCCATCAGAATTCCGAGGTTAAGCGTGCTTGGGCGAGAGTAGTACTATGATGGGTGACCCCCTGGGAAGTCCTCGTGTGGCACCCCCTTTTCAATTTTTTTTGCCCTGGTTAGGGTTGCCAAGATACTTCATCCACCAAATCTTTATTACTGAATCCCACAGAACATTGGGCAAGACAACTTCGCTTTACGTAGAGGCTAGGCCCACAAATCGAGGGCGTAGTGTTTGTGACCAGGTCTCCGTTGCTCTAGTGCCCATAACTTTTGATCCGTAAGGAGTTACGCTGCGCACAGCATACTGTTGCAAAGCTCTCTGAGAGCTCTACGACGGGGGCACCCAGCTTGCTCACTGTACCCTTTTTTGGAGCCCAAAATCGAATGTTTTTATCCGTCTCAGGCCACTTTTATTCTATTGCTCATTTTTTCGTCCCGGATCGTACATCGTGAACTGTTAAAAAAGTGACAACCTGATTCGCAGGACATTAGAGGGCCCTACAACGTGTGGATATCACATCTTACGAGGATGCTGCGTTGTTGAAGCGGATGGGTTGTCGTCAAGCCCCTTGGGCCTTTTGAATGGGCCATCTCTCTAGGCTGGGATTGTGAACCGTTAACACATATAGGAGTTGTGCCCTCAACATGACGGGTGCGATCATACCAGCACTAATGCGCCGGATCCCATCAGAACTCCGAAGTTAAGGGTGCTTGGGCAATAGTAGTACTAGGATGGGTGACCCCTTGGGAAGTAGTCGTGTTGCACCACCTTATCTATTTTTTTTGCCCTGGTTAGGGTTGCCATGATACTTTATCCACCAAATCTCTATTACTGGATCCCACGGAACATTGAGCAAGACAACTTCGCTTCACGTAGAGGCTGGGCTCGCAAACCAAGGGCGTTGGGTTTGTGACCAGGTCTCCGTCGCTCTGGTGCCCATATCTTTTGATCCGTAAGGAGTTACGCATCGCACAGAATACCGTTGCAAAGCTCTTTGAGAGCTATACGATGGGGGCACCCATCTTGCTCGCTGTGCCCGTTTTTGGAGCCCAAAATCGAACGTGTTCATCAGTTTCAGGCCACTTTTCTTCTTTTGCTCTGTTTTTTCATCCCGGATCATACGTCGTGAACTGTTAAAAGGACGACAACCTGACTCGCGGGACATCAGAGGGCCCTACAATGTGTTGATATCATGTCTTGCGAGGATGCTGCATTGTTGAAGTGGATGGGTTGTCGTTAAGCCCATTGGGCCTTTTGAATGGGCCATCTCTCTAGGCTAGGACTGCGAACCGTTAACACATATAGGAATTGTACCCTCAAAATGACGGGTGCGATCATACTAGCACTAATGCACCGGATCCCATCAGAACTCCAAAGTTTAGCGTGCTTGGGCGAGAGTAGTACTAGGATGGGTGACCCCTTGGGAAGTCCTCGTGTTGCACCCCCTTTTCAATTTTTTTTGCCCTGGTTAGGGTTGCCAAGATACTTTATCCACCAAATCTCTATTACAGAATCCCACGGAACATTGGGCAAGACAACTTCATTTCACGTAGAGGCTGGGACAGCAAACCGAGGGCGTAGGGTTTGTGACCAGGTCTTCGTCGCTCCGGTGCCCATAACTTTTGATCCGTAGGGAGTTACGCGTCGCACAGCATACCGTTGCAAAGCTCTCTGAGAGCTCTACGACGGAGGCAGCCAGCATGCTCACTGTGCCATTTTTTGGAGCCCAAAATCTAACGTTTTCATCAGTTTCAGGCCACTTTTCTGCTTTTGTTCTGTTTTTTCGTCCCGGATCGTGCGTCGTGAACTGTTAAAAGGACGACAACCTGACTCGCGGGACATCAGAGGGCCCTACAACGTGTTGATATCATGTCTTGCGAGGATGGTGCGCTGTTGAAGTGGATGGATTGTCGTTAAGCCCATTGGGCCTTTTTAATGGGCCATCTCTTTAGGCTGGGTCTGTGAACCGTTAACACATATAGGAATTGTGCCCTCAACATGACGGGTGTGATCATACCAGCACTAATGCACCGGATCCCATCAGAACTCCGAAGTTTAGCGTGCTTGGTAGAGTGTAGTACTAGGATGGGTGACCCCCTGGGAAGTCCTCGTGATGCACCCTCTTTTCAATTTTTTTTTGCCCTGGTTAGGGTTGCCAAGATACTTTATCCACCAAATCTCTATTACTGAATCCCACGGAACATTGGGCAAGACAACTTCGCTTCACGTAGAGGCTGGGCCCGCAAACCGAGGGCGTAGTGTTTGTGACCAGGTCTCCGTTGCTCCGGTGCCCATAACTTTTGATCCGTAAGGAGTTATACGGCGCACAGCATACCGTTGCAAAGCTCTCTGAGAGCTCTACGACGGAGGCACACAGCTTGCTCGTTGAGCCCTTTTTAGGGCCCAAAATCGAACGTTTTCATCAATTTCAGGCCACTTTTCTTCTTTTGCTCTGTTTTTTCGTCCCGGATCGTACGTCAT
Source organism: Ehretia macrophylla (assembly GCA_037974665.1). Lineage (NCBI taxonomy): Eukaryota > Viridiplantae > Streptophyta > Magnoliopsida > Boraginales > Ehretiaceae > Ehretia > Ehretia macrophylla. The sequence continues at coordinate 7,805,924 of CM075780.1, forward strand.
GAACTGTTAAAAGGACAACAACCTGACTCGCGGGACATCAGAGGGCCCTACAACGTGTTGATATCACGTCTTGCGAGGATGCTGCGTTGTTGAACCGGATGGGTTGTCGTTAAGCCCATTGGGCCTTTTGAATTGGACATCTCTCTAGGCTGGGACTGTGAACCGTTAACACATATAGGAATTGTGCCCTCAACATGACGGGTGCGATCATACCAGCACTACTGCACCGGATCCCATCTGAACTCCGAAGTTATGCGTGCTTGGGCAAGAGTAGTACTAGGATGGGTGACCCCTTGCGAAGTCCTCATGTTGCACCCCCTTTTCAATTTTTTTTGCGCTGGTTAGGGTTGCCAAGATACTTTATCTACCAAATCTCTATTACTAAATCCCACGGAACATTGGGCAAGATAACTTCGCTTTACGTAGAGGCTGGCCCGCAAACCGAGGGCGTAGGGTTTGTGACCAGGTCTTCGTTGCTCCGGTGCCCATAACTTTTGGTCCGTAAGGAGTTACGCGGCGACAGCATACCGTCGCAAAGCTCTCAGAGAGCTCTACGATGGGGGCACCCAGCTTTCTCGCTGTGCCAATTTTTGGTGCCCAAAATTGAACATTTTCATCAATTTCAGGCCACTTTTTTTCTTTTGCTCTGTTTTTCCATCCCGGATCGTACGTCGTGAACTGTTAAAAGGACGACAACCTGACTCGCGGGACATCAGAGGGCTCTACAATGTGTTGATATCAAGTCTTGCGAGGATGTTGCGTTGTTGAAGTGGATGGGTTGTCGTTAAGCCCATTGGGCCTTTAGAATGGGCCATCTCTCTAGGCTAGGACTGTGAACCTTTAACACATATAGGAATTGTGCCCTCAACATGATGGGTGCGATCATACCAGCACTAATGCACTGGATCCCATCAGAACTCCGAAGTTAAGCGTGCTTGGTAGAGAGTAGTACTAGGATGGGTGACCCCCTGGGAAGTCCTCGTGTTGCACCCTCTTTTCAATTTTTTTTTGCCCTGGTTAGGGTTGCCAAGATACTTTATCCACCAAATCTCTATTACTGAATCCCACGGAACATTGGGCAAGACAACTTCGCTTCACGTAGAGGCTGGGCCCGCAAACCGAGGGCGTGGGGTTTGTGACAAGGTCTCCGTCGCTCCGATGCCTATAACTTTTGATTCGTAAGGAGTTACGCGGTGCACAGCATACCGTTGCAAAGCTCTTTGAGAGCTCTACGACGGGGGCACCCAGCTTGCTCGCTGTGCCCTTTTTGGAGCCCAAAATCGAACGTTTTCATCAGTTTCTGGCAACTTTACTTCTTTTGCTATGTTTTTCCATCCCAGATCGTATGTCGTGAACAGTTAAAAGGACGACAACCTGACTCGCGAGACATCAGAGGGCGCGACAACGTGTTGATATCACCTCTTGCGAGGATGCTACGTTTTTTAAGCGGATGGGTTGTCGTTAAGCCTATTGGGCCTTTTCAATGGGCCATCTCTCTAGGCTGGGACTGTGAACCGTTAACACATATAGGAATTGTGCCCTCAACATGACGGGTGCGATCATACCAGCACTAATGCACCGGATCCCATCAGAACTCCGAAGTTAAGCGTGCTTGGGCGAGAGTAGTACTAGGATGGGTTACCCCCTGGGAAGTCCTCGCGTTGCACCCCCTTTTCAATTTTTTTTGCCCTGGTTAGGGTTGCCAAGATACTTTATCCACCAAATCTCTATTACTGAATCCCACGGAACATTGGGCAAGACAACTTCGCTTCACGTAGAGGCTGGGCCTGCAAACCGAAGGCATAGGGTTTGTGACCAGGTCTTCGTTGCTCCGGTGCCCATAACTTTTGATCCGTAAGGAGTTACACGGCGTACAGCATACCGTTGCAAAGCTCTCTGAGAGCTCTACGACGGGGGCACCCAGCTTGCTCGCTGTGCCCTTTTTGGTGCCCAAAATCGAACGTTTTCATTAGTTTCAGGCCACTTTCCTTCTTTTGCTCTGTTTTTCCGTCCCGGATCGTACATCGTGAACTGTTAAAAGTATGACAACCTGACTCGCGGGACATCAGAGGGCCCTACAATGTGTTGATATCACATCTTGTGAGGATGCTGCGTTGTTGAAGCGGATGGGTTGTCGTTAAGCCCATTGGACCTTTTGAAAGGGCCATTTCTCTAGGCTGGGACTGTGAACCGTTAACATATATAGGAATTGTGCCCTCAACATGACGGGTGTAATCATACTAGCACTAATGCTCCAGATCCCATCAAAACTCCGAAGTTAAGCGTGCTTGGGAGAGTTTAGTACTAGGATGGGTGACTCCCAGGGAAGTCCTCGTGTTGCACCACATTTTCAATTTTTTTTGCCTTGGTTAGACACGTTATCCACCAAATCTCTATTACTGAATCCCACGAAACATAGGGCAAGACAACTTCGCTTCACGTAGACGCTGGGCTCGCAAACCGAGGGCGTAGGGTTTGTGAACAGGTCTCCGTCTCTCCGGTGCCCATAACTTTTGATCCGTAAGGAGTTACGCCGCGCACAACATATCATTGCAAAGCTCTCTGAGAGCTCTACGACGGGGGCAGCGAGCGTGCTCGCTTTGCCCATTTTTGGAGCCCAAAATCGAATGTTTTCATCAGTTTCAGACCACTTTTCTTTTTTTGGTCTGTTTTTTCATCCCGGATCGTACGTCGTGAACTGTTAAAAGGACGACAACCTGACTCGCGGGACATCAGAGGGCCCTACAACGTGTCGACATCACGTCTTGGAAGCATGCTGCATTGTTGAAGAGGATGGGTTGTCGTTAAGCCCATTGGGCCTTTTGAATTGGCCATCTTTCTAGGCTGCGACTATGAACAGTTAACACATAAAGGAATTGTACCCTCAACATGATAGCTGCGATCATACCCGCACTAATGCACCGGATTCCATCAGAACTCCGAAGTTAAGCGTGCTTGTGCGAGAGTAGTACTAGGATGGGTTACCCCTTGGGAAGTCCTCGTGTTGCACCCCTTTTTCAATTTTTTTTGCCCTGGTTAGGGTTGCAAAGATACTTTATCCACCAAATCTCTATTACTGAATCCCACGGAACATTGGCAAGACAACTTCGCTTCATGTAAAAGCTGGGCCTGCAAACCGAGGGCGTAGGGTTTGTGACCAGGTCTCCGTCACTCCGGTGCCCATAACTTTTGATCCGTAAGAAGTTACGCGGCGCACAGCATACCGTTGCAAAGCTCTTTGAGAGCTCTACGACGCGGGCACCCAGCTTTCTCACTGTACCCCTTTTTGGAGCCCAAAATCGAATGTTTTTATCATTTTCTGGCAACTTTTCTTCTTTTGCTCTGTTTTTCCATCCCGGATCGTACGTCATGAACCGTTAAAAGGACGACAACCTGACTCGCCAGACATCAGAGGGCTCGACAACGTGTTGATATCACGTCTTGCGAGCATGCTACGTTGTTGAATCGGATGGGTTGTCGTTAAGCCCATTGGTCCTTTTGAATTGGCCATCTCTCTAGGCTGGGACTGTGAACCATTAACACATATAGGAATTGTGCCCTCAACATGATGGGTGCGATCATACAAGCACTAATGCAACGGATCCCATCAGAACTCCGAAGTTAAGCGTGCTTGGGCGAAAGTAGTACTAGGATGGGTGACCCCGTGGAAAGTCCTCGTATTGCACCCCCTTTCCAATTTTTTTTGCCCTGGTTAGGGTTGCGAAGACACTTTATCCACCAAATCTCTATTATTGAATCCCACGGAACATTGGGCAAGACAACTTCACTTCACGTAGAGGCTGGGCCTGCAAACCGAGGGCGTAAGGTTTGCGACCAGGTCTCCGTCGCTCCGCTGCCTATAAATTTTGATCGGTAAGGAGTTACGCGCCGCACAGCATACCATTGCAAAGCTCTCTGAGAGCTCTACGACGGGGGCAGCCAGCTTGCTCGCTGTGCCCATTTTTGGTGCCCAAAATCGAACGTTTTCATCAATTTAAGTCCACTTTTCTTCTTTTGCTCTGTTTTTTCGTCACGGACTGTATGTCGTGAACTGTTAAAAGGATGACAACCTGACTCGCGGGACATCAGAGGGCCCTACAACGTGTTGATATCATGTCTTGCAAGCATACTGTGTTGTTGAAGCAGATGGGTTGTCGTTAAGCCAATTGGGCCTTTTGAATGGGCCATCTCTTTAGGCTGGGACTGTGAATAGTTAACACATAAAGGAATTGTGCCCTCAACATGACAAGTGTGATCATACCAGCACTAATGCACCGGATCCCATCAGAACTCCGAAGTTAAGCGTGCTTGGGCGAGTGTAGTTCTAGGATGGGTGACCCCCTGGGAAGTCCTCGTGTTGCACCCCTTTTTCAATTTTTTTTGCTCTGGTTAGGGTTGCCAAGATACTTTATCCACCAAATCTCTATTACTGAATCCCACGGAACATTGGGCATGACAACTTCACTTCACGTAGAGGCTGGGCCCGCAAACCGAGGGCGTAGAGTTTGTGACCACGTCTCCGTCGCTCCGGTGCCCATAACTTTTGATCCGTAAGGAGTTACGCGGTGCACAGCATACCGTTGCAAAGCTATCTGAGGGCTCTAAGATGGGGGCAGCCAGTATACTCACTGTGCCCTTTTTTTGAGCCCAAAATTGAACATTTTCATCAGTTTTAGGCCACTTTTGTTCTTTTGCTCTGTTTTTCATCCCGGATCGTACGTCGTGAACTGTTAAAAGGACGACAACCTGACTCGCGGGACATCAGAGGGCCCTACAACGTGTCGATATCACGTCTTGCAAGTATGCTGTGTTGTTGAAGCGGATGGGTTGTCGTTAAGCCCATTGGGACTTTATAATGGTCCATCTCTCTAGGCTGGGACTGTGAACAGTTAACACATAAAGGAATTATGCACTCAACATGACGGGTGTGATCATACCAGCACTAATGCACCGGATCCCATCAGATCTCCGAAGTTAAGCGTGCTTGGGCGAGACTAGTACTAGGATGGGTGACTCTCTGGGAAGTCCTCGTGTTGCACCCGCTTTTCAATTTTTTTTGCCCTGGTTAAGGTTGCCAAGATACTTTATCCACCAAATCTCTATTACTGAATCCCACGAAACATTGGGCAAGACAACTTCGCTTCACGTAGAGGCTGGCCCGCAAACCGAGGGCGAAGGTTTTGTGACCAGGTCTCCGTCGCTCTGGTGCCCATAACTTTTGATCCGTAAGGAGTTACGCGACGCACAGCATACAGTTGCAAAGCTCTCTGAGAGCTCTACGACGGGGGCAGCCAACTTGCTCGCTGTGCCCGTTTTTTAGACCTAAATAGAACGTTTTCATCAGTTTCAGGCCACTTTTCTTCTTTTACTCTATTTTTTCATCCCGGATCATACGTTGTGAACTGTTAAAAGGAACGACAACCTGACTCGCGGGACATCAGAGGGCCCTACAACGTGTCAATATAACGTCTTGCGGGGATGCTGCGTTGTTGAAGCGGATGGGTTGTCGTTAAGCCCATTGGGCCTTTTGAATGGGCCATCTCTCTAGGATGGGACGGTGAGCCGTTAACACATATAGGAATTGTGCCCTCAACATAACGGGTGCGATCATACTAGCACTAATGCACCGGATCCCATCAGAACTCCGAAGTTAAGCGTGTATGGGCGAGAGTAGTACTAGGATGGGTGACCCCCTGGGAAGTTCTCGTGTTGCACCGCCTTTTCAATTTTTTTTGCGCTAGTTTGGGTTGCCAAGATAATTTATAGACCAAATCTCTATTACTGAATCCCACGGAACATTGGACAAGGCAACTTCGCTTCATGTAGAGGCTAGGCCCGCAAACGGAGGGCGTAGGGTTTGTGACCAGGTCTCCGTCGCTACGGTGCCCATAACTTTTGATCCGTAAGGAGTTACACGGCGCACAGCATACCGTTGCAAAGCTCTCTGAGAGCTCTACGACGGGGGCAGCCAGCTTGCTCGTTGTGCCCATTTTTTAGCCCAAAATCGAACATTTTCATCAGTTTCTGGCCACTTTTCTTCTTTTGCTCTATTTTTCCGTCCCGGATCATACGTTGTGAACTGTTAAAAGGACGACAACCTGACTCGCGGGACATCACAGGGCCCTACAACCTGTCGATATCACATCTTGCAAGCATGCTGCGTTGTTGAAGCGTATGGGTTGTAGTTAAGCCCATTGGGCCTTTTGAATGGGCCATCTCTCTAGGCTGGGACTGTGAACAGTTAACACATAAAGGAATTGTGCCCTCAACATGATGGGTGTGATCATACCAGCACTAATGCACCAGATCCCATCAAAACTATGAAGTTAATCATGCTTGGGCGAGAGTAGTACTAGGATTGGTGACCCCTGGGAAGTCCTCGTGTTGCACCCCCTTTTCAATTTTTTTTGCCCTGGTCAGGGTTGCCAAGTTACTTTATCCACCAAATCCCTATTACTGAATCCCACGGAACATTGGGCAAGACAACTTCGCTTCACTTAGAGGCTGAGCCCGCAAACCGAGGCCGTAGGGTTTGTGACCAGGTCTCCGTCGCTCCGGTGCCCATAACTTTTGATCCGTATGGAGTTACGCGGCGCACAGCATACCGTTGCAAAGCTCTCTGAGAGCTCTACAACGGGGGTAGCCAGGTTGCTCGCTTTGCCCCTTTTTGGAGCCCAAAATAGAGCATTTTCATCAGTTTTAGGCCACTTTTCTTCTTTTGATCTTTTTTTCCGTCGCGGATCGTACGTCGTGAACTGTTAAAAGGACGACAACCTGACTCGCAGGACATCACAGGGCCCTACAACTTGTCGATATCGCGTCTTGCAAGCATGCTGCGTTGTTGAAGCGGATGGGTTGTCGTTAAGCCCATTGGGCCTTTTGAATGGGCCATCTCTCTAGGCTGGGACTGTGAACAGTTAACACATAAAGGAATTGTGCCCTCAACATGACGGGTGCGATCATACCAGCACTAATGCACAGAATCCCATCAGAACTCCAAAGTTAAGCATGCTTGGGCGAGAGTAGTACTAGGATTGGTGACCCCCTGGGAAGTCCTCGTGTTGCACCCCCTTTTCAATTTTTTTTTCCCTGGTTAGGGTTTCCAAGATACTTTATCCACAAAATCTCTATTACTGAATCCCACGGAACATTGGGCAAGACAACTTTGCTTCACGTAGAGGCTGGGCCCGCAAACCGAGGGCGTAGGGTTTGTGACCAGGTCTCCGTCGCTCCGGTGCCCATAACTTTTGATCCGTATGGAGTTACGCGGCGCACAGCATACCGTTGCAAAGCTCTCTGAGAGCTCTACGACGGAGGCAGCCAGCTTGCTCGCTTTGCCCATTTTTGGAGCCCAAAATCGAACGTTTTCATCACTTTCAGGCCACTTTTCTTCTTTTGCTCTATTTTTCTGTCCTGGATCATACGTTGTGAACTGTTAAAAGGACGACAACCTGACTCGCAGGATGATAGGGGGCCCTACAACGTGTCGATATAACGTCTTGTGAGGATGCTGCGTTGTTGAAGCGGAAGGGTTGTCGTTAAGCCCATTGGGCCTTTTGAATAAGCTATCTCTCTAGGCTGGGACTGTGAACCTTTAACACATAAAGGAATTGTGCCCTCAACATGACGGGTGCGATCATACCAGCTTTAATGCACAGAATCTCATCAGATTTTTGACGTTAAGCGTGCTTGGGCGAGAGTAGTACTAGGATGGGTGACCCCCTGGGAAGTCCTCGTGTTGCACCCCCTTTTCAATTTTTTTTGCCCTGGTTAGGGTTGCCAAGATACTTTATCCACCAAATCTCTATTACTTAATCCCACGGAACAATGGGCAAGACAACTTCGCTTCACGTAGAGCTGGGCCCGCAAATCGAGGGCGTAGGGTTTGTGATCAAGTCTTCGTCGCTCCGGTGCCCATAACTTTTGATCCGTAAGGAGTTACGCGGCGCACAGCATACCGTTGCAAAGCTCTATGAGAGCTCTACGACAGGGCAGCCAGCTTGCTCGCTGTGCCCATTTTTGGAGCCCAAAATCGAACGTTTTCATCAGTGTCCGGCCACTTTTCTTCTTTTGCTCTGTTTTTTCGTCCCGGATCTTACGTCGTGAACTGTTAAAAGGACGACAACCTGACTCGCGGGACATCAGAGGGCCCTACAACGTGTCGATATCACATCTTGCAAGCATGCTGCCTTGTTGAAGCGGATGGGTTGTCGTTAAGCCCATTGGGCCTTATGAATAGGCCATCTCTCTAGGCTGCGACTATGAACAGTAAACACATAAAGGAATTGTGCCCTCAAAATAACGGGTGCGATCATACCAGCACTAATGCACCAAATCCCATCAAAACTCCGAAGTTAAGCGTGCTTGGGCGAGAGTAGTACTAGGATGGGTGACCCCCTTGGATGTCCTTGTGTTGCACCCCCTTTTCAATTTTTTTTGCCTTGGTTAGGGTTGCCAAGATACTTTATGTCACGCCCCAACCCGACCTATAAAGGTTAGACTAGGGTGTGATCTAAACATTCAAGTCCTTTCACATTCTTAATCATTCTAGGAGGTTTACACTTAACATTTTATTCTAGACTCCAAAATTTTTCAGAAATCCGGCAGCATAACGGCTGTAATTGGGCTCTTTGTTTTGACCTAAAATTTCTAACATCCTCAAACTTTCAATTCACGTTCATTCCCGACTAGAGTTTACTATTTTATCATCAATTGAATTGCTTATTGGTTATTTCGACGTCCCGTTTGATTTATAACCTAGCATGATACTATGTCTCGTTTTTCCATTTATCCTCGTTTCAAAATGTACCTGTTGATCTTAGCTTATTAGCGAGTACCTGTTGAGATTGGATAAGTTCGTTTGCCTATTCCTTGGCTAAGCATCATAACCTATGATAGATACTAGTGATAATGAAAGCAAAACGATCATAGTATGTCTAGTATCAGTCTACTTAATATAAGTACAAACCAAAATTAGACCCCAAATTACAACGGGGGTCTTTTCCATTAGCAACAACAAGCAACGTAAGATAAGTGGTCTTCAAGCAGCACAAAATACACAAGTAGTCACGTTCAAGCAAAACAACAATAACAGGCAATCACTCCAGGGGTTCATCATTAGGTACATTGAGCTCGGGTTCCTGTACCTGTTCTTCTTCACCTGAAATGAGAAAAGAGGGTGAGTCCTTATGAACTCAGCGAGGGGGAACGAGAAATAAGTTTTTGAAACTCATTTTCCGGTTAAATTTATGAAAACCCTTTTCTCAAACATGAATACAATAGAAATACAAGTACAGAAATACAAGTACATAACAAGATTACCGGTCTTTCCTCCCCGAGGTTCTCTAGGATCCAAGCGGGAGTACTTATACACATAATAAAAAGGATACGGTGAGCTTTTGCTCTCAGATCAGTTTCAGAATTAGAAGTTGCAGCCGACTTCAAATCATTCCCCAAAACACGCCAGGTGGGTGTACTCCGGATGTACCCCAAAAGCCTACGACCCAACTCTCCGAGGAAGTCTAGCCCCCAAGCGAGAGAGGGAATGGGACCATGGTGGTCACGGTAACACCGGCAAGCCCGATGCCGCCCGGTGTGCGTGATCGCTACCATGCCGACAGGAAAGGTTGCAACCTTGTATGCAATTCACATTTATGACAGGTAATATATCACAGTAGGAGGAAAACAAAGTAGGTTGTCTCCGGACAGTCATAAGATTGCACATTGACCAAGTAAACAGGCAGGGCACGATAAAACATGTAATATATCACAGTAGGAGGACAATAAAGTAGGTTGCCTCCAGACAGTCATAAGATTGCACATTGACCAAGTAAACAGGCAGGGCATGATAAAACAGGTAATATATCACAGTAGGAGGACAACAAAGTAGGTTGCCTCCGGACAGTCATAAGATTGCACATTGACAGGTAGACAAGCAAGGCACGATATGACATGAAAATTTCACTTGAAGGCATATAGAGTTATATGAAAATTAAACGGGCAGCCATGTAACACATGTAAAACAGGCCATATAACTCATTAAGAAGTCCACGTGATCAAGTGATAAGATTATTCAACATGCAATGACATCAATCATGGGTTCGGGTGCAAGAAAAGCTTATTTGTCAACATGCAATGGTCAAAATTCCATTTGAAGTTATAAGACATTAACGGGCAGCCCACTAAGCATATAATTTCCACACAATATCCAAAGGATCAACACTTAGCAAGACTACCTAGTCATTAGGGTTTCCGTTTCATGCTTAACCGCGTGATTAAACCCTAAGTCAACTCAAAATCATTCTCAAGTCATGCATCATTCAATTCAAACATCCTCAAGTACCCAAAACAGTCCACACAACATTCCAACACCACAATTCCAAGCAATTAGTACCACAAGAGAGGTTACATCAATTTTCCAAGCATATAGCTAAGTGAAACCTTTACTGCAATAGGCTGTTTTCTCACAATCAATAGGATAACCAAACAATCTCCAAATCCAGTGAATAAGATGTCAAATTAAATCTTAACAAGTTAACTAAAATCAGAAACAAACCTTGCATCAATTGGAGTTCGGGATCATTAGATATTGCCGAAACAGTGGAATAGCTCAAAACTGTCTAGATTTGCATACTTTTCAGAAATGGACGTTTTTGAGGTCCTTAGGGTCAATTTTAGCTTTGGTCCATTTCTGAAAAAATTGTCCATAACTGAAAAATCTAGCAGTACACCAAATTTCATGCGTTTTGGGAAACTTTTACTAAGTCAAATATGGTTCGTTCCACAAGGTCAGTGCATCTGCCAAAACCTGATTCATTTTTCCAGATTTCCAGATTTGGTCACATTTTAATGATTTGCCATTTTGAGGACCTTAGAGTCAAAATTAGCTTCAGCCTATTTCTGGGAAAAATTTTCAAAACTGTCCAAACTAGTCACCTACTCAAGCATTTTCAACATCATTTGCTTAGCTAAACTTACCTCGAACAGACTGGTCAGAGAGCTGTCATCCATTTCGACTTCACCTAGCATCATTTTCAAGCCAAGATCTTGCCATGCATGGTTGTTTAAGCTTATGAACAACCATATATCTCAAGTACATAAGCAAATACACACATTTATGAGCATGCATGTGAGTTTTTAAACAGTTTTCAAAAGATTTTAACCCTCACCTTAGCAATCAACCACAAAGATGCACAAAAACTTGTTGAAGCTTCAAATCTCTTCTTCTTCTTGCTTAGCCGAGATTCCAACTTGGTTTCTCTATTTTTCCTAGCTTAGTGATCAATCTCTTAGCACAATCATGAGGTTAGAACAAGAAGAAAAGAAATGGAAGCCAAGAAAACTCACCTAGGCCGAAAATGGTGACTCAAAATGCTTGCATGTGTGTTTCTTGCATCCTAGCTTGCTTGGGTGAGTTTCTTTGCTTGTGGTTTGTCTTGATGCACCATAGGATGATGAAGATGAGCTAAGAAGTGGAGAGAACTCAGCCAAAACCGAAATGGAGAGAGAGAGTGAGAGGGAGAGAGAGAAAATGTGAGGAAAGTGAGAGAAATGAGAGAAAAATGAGGCTTTTGCAATTTTTTGAGCATGTGGTCAGCCTTGGGCTTCCAAATCTGAATTTTTGTGTCTTCAAGGTGGAATTTGAAATGTTAGCATGGGCCATGAGTGGTTTGGTCGAAAATGAGAGGAAATTGAGGTGGTTTTGGGCAATTTTTTTAGGCATTGATAAGTGTTTTTGTGTCATGAATTGTCTAGAATCATTTTGAATTAAACATGCATGCAAAAATCTGATTTTGTGTCATCTTTTGAATTGTTTTAACATGTGTGTAAGAGAATGTTGGGTATTTAGGGATTTTAGGTAGAATAGAATATAGGGTATGTTTAGAGGTTTGTGAGATTTTGTCTTGTAGTGAGTTTAAAATATAATATTTAGGTGTTAGTGGATTTTGTAGAGATTTGAATTAGGATTATAATAATAGTTAGTGGATTGTGTAGGATTATTTTATTGTCTTGTGCTTTGTGTAGGATTCTTTATTGATTAGCGTGGTGGCACGCTTTCCTAAGTCTAGGGCACGCACTATGAGACATACACAGAAATCAATACAGGGCACGAATCACGAGGTAGACACGAACTACGAGGTAAGACACGGACTTCAAGACTAATGCACGCAATCCTAGGTGAATGCACGTAAAACAAATGCAAGGCACGTAATTCAATGTAATGCACGCAAATTGAGGTACGACTCTTAAACCTAGGTTAAGGTACGCAGTTCAAGGTTAGGGCACATGAAACGAGATAACGCACGTACATCGAGGTCATGGCACGTATTTCTAGGTACCGCACGTGAGTTGGGGATTAGGGCACACTATTCTAGGTCAAGGCACGTATGACGAGGTATGCACGAAAACCAAGACAGGACACGTAATCCAAGGTCGGTCATATAATAGGGGTCTATGGCACGCAAATCAAGGTAACACACGTTATTCGGGGTCGGGCCTCACACTTTATCCACCAAATCTCTATTACTGAATCCCACAGAACATTGGGCAAGACAACTTCGCTTCACGTAGAGGCTGGGCCCATAAACCGAGGGCATAGTGTTTGTGACCAGGTCTCCGTCGCTCCGGTGCCCATAACTTTTGATCCGTAAGGAGTTACGTGGCGCACAGCATACCGTTGCAAAGCACTCTGAGAGCTCTACGACAGGGGCACCCAGCTTGCTCGATGTACCCATTTTTGGAGCCCAAAATCGAACGTTTTCATCCGTTTCAGGCCATTTTTCTTCTTTTGCTCTGTTTTTTCATCCCGGATCGTACGTCGTGAACTGTTAAAAGAGCAAAAACCTGACTCGCAGGACATCAGAGGGCCCTACAACGTGTGGACATCACATCTTGCGAGGATGCTGCGTTGTTGAAGCGAATGGGTTGTCGTTAAGCCCATTGGGCCTTTCGAATGGGCCATCTCTCTAGGCTAGGATTGTGAACCGTTAACACATATAGGAATTGTGCCCTCAACATGACGGGTGCGATCATACCAGCACTAATGCACCGGATCCCATCAGAACTCCGAAGTTAAGCGTGCTTGGGCAAGAGTAGTACTAGGATGGGTGACCCCTTGGGAAGTCCTCGTGTTGCACCACCTTTTCAATTTTTTTTGCCCCGGTTAGGGTTGCCAAGATACTTTATCCACCAAATCTCTATTACTAAATCCCACGGAACATTGAGCAAGACAACTTCGCTTCACGTAGAGGCTGGGCCCGCAAACCGAGGGCGTAGGGTTTGTGACCAGGTCTCCGTCGCTCCGGTGCCCATAACTTTTGATCCGTAAGGAGTTACGCGGCGCACAACATACCGTTGCAAAGCTCTCTGAGAGCTATACGAAGGGTGCTCCCAGCTTGCTCGCTGTGCCCATTTTTGGAGCCCAAAATCGAACGTGTTCATCAGTTTCAGGCCACTTTTCTTCTTTTGCTCTATTTTTCCGTCCCAGATCGTACGTCGTGAATTGTTAAAAGGACGACAACCTGACTCGCAGGACATCAGAGGGCCCTACAATGTGTTGATATCCGTCTTGCGAGGATGCTGCGTTGTTGAAGTAGATGGGTTGTCGTTAAGCCCACTGGGCCTTTTGAATGGGCCATCTCTCTAGGCTGGGACTGTGAACCGTTAACACATATAGGAATTGTGCCCTCAACATGACGGGTGCGATCATACCAGCACTAATGCACAGAATCCCATCAGAACTCCAAAGTTAAGCGTGCTTGGGCGAGAGTAGTACTAGGATGGGTGACCCCTTGGGAAGCCCTCGTGTTGCACCCTTTTTCAATTTTTTTTGCCCTGGTTAGGGTTGACAAGATACTTTATCCACCAAATCTCTATTACTGAATCCCACAGAACATTGGGCAAGACAACTTCGCTTCACGTAGAGGATGGGCCATCAAACCGAGGGCGTAGGGTTTGTGACCAGGTCTCCGTCGCTCCGGTGCCCATAACTTTTGATACGTAAGGAGTTACGCGGCGCACAACATACCGTTGCAAAGCTCTCTGAGAGCTCTACGACAGGGGCAGCTAGCATACTGGCTGTGCCCCCTTTTGGAGCCCAAAATCGAACATTTTCATCAGTTTCAGGCCACTTTTCTTCTTTTGCTCTGTTTTTTCGTCCCGGATCATACGTCGTGAACTGTTAAAAGGACGACAACCTGACTCGTGGGACATCACAGGGCCCTACAATGTGTTGATATCACGTCTTGCGAGGATGCTGCGTTGTTGAAGCGGATGGGTTGTCGTTAAGCCCATTGGGCCTTCTGAATGGGCCATCTCTCTAGGCTGGGACTGTGAACCGTTAACACATATAGGAATTATGCCCTCAACGTGACGGGTGCGATCATACCAGCACTAATGCACCGGATCCCATCGGAACTTCAAAGTTAAGCCTGCTTGGGCGAGAGTAGTACTAGGATGGGTGACCCCCTGGGAAGTCCTCGTGTTGCACCCCCTTTTCAATTTTTTTTGCCCTGGTTAGGGTTGCCAAGATACTTTATCCACCAAATCTCTATTACTGAATTCCACGGAACATTGAGCAAGACAACTTCGCTTCACGTAGAGGCTGGGCCCGCAAACCGATGGCGTAGGGTTTGTGACCAGGTCTCCGTCGCTCCGGTGCCCATAACTTTTGATCTGTAAGGAGTTATGCGGCGCACAACATACCGTTGCAAAGCTCTCTGAGAGCTATACAAAGGGTGCTCCCAGCTTGCTCGCTGTGCCCATTTTTGGAGCCCAAAATCGAACAAGTTCATCAGTTTCAGGCCAATTTTCTTCTTTTACTCTATTTTTCCGTCCCAGATCGTACGTCGTGAATTGTTAAAAGGACGACAACCTGACTCGCGGGACATCAGAGGGCCCTACAATGTTTTGATATCACGTCTTGCGAGGATGCTGCGTTGTTGAAGCAGATGGGTTGTCGTTAAGCCCACTGGGCCTTTTGAATGGGCCATCTCTCTAGGCTGGGACTGTGAACCGTTAACAAATATAGGAATTGTGCCCTCAACATGACGGGTACGATCATACCAGCACTAATGCACAGAATCCCATCAGAACTCAAAAGTTAAGCGTGCTTGGGCGAGAGTAGTACTAGGATGGGTGACCCCTTGGGAAGCCCTCGTGTTGCACCCTTTTTCAATTTTTTTTGCCCTGGTTAGGGTTGACAAGATACTTTATTCACCAAATCTCTATTACTGCATCCCACATAACATTGGGCAAGACAACTTCGCTTCACATAGAGGCTGGGCTATCAAACCGAGGGCGTAGGGTTTGTGACCAGGTCTCCGTCGCTCCGGTGCCCATAACTTTTGATCCGTAAGGAGTTACGCGGCGCACAACATACCGTTGCAAAGCTCTCTGAGAGCCTACGACAGGGGCAGCCAGCAAGCTGGCTGTGCCCCTTTTTGGAGCCCAAAATCGAACATTTTCATCAGTTTCAGGCCACTTTTCTTCTTTTGCTCTGTTTTTTCGTCCCGGATCGTAAGTCGTGAACTGTTAAAAGGACGACAACCTGACTCGTGGGACATCAGAGGGCCCTACAATGTGTTGATATCACGTCTTGCGAGGATGCTGCGTTGTTGAAGCGGATGGGTTGTCATTAAGCCCATTGGGCCTTTTGAATGGGCCATCTCTCTAGGCTGGGACTGTGAACCGTTAACACATATAGGAATTGTGCCCTCAACATGACGGGTGCGATCATACCAGCACTAATGCACCGGATCCCATCGAAACTCCAAAGTTAAGCGTGCTTGGGCGAGAGTAGTACTAGGATGGGTGACCCCCTGGGAAGTCCTCGTGTTGCACCCCCTTTTTAATTTTTTTTGCCCTGGTTAGGGTTGCCAAGATACATTATCCACCAAATCTCTATTACTGAATCCCACGGAACATTGGGCCAGACAACTTCGCTTCACGTAGAGGCTGGGCCAGCAAACCGAGGGCGTAGGGTTTGTGACCAGGTCTCCGTCGCTCCGGTGCCCATAACTTTTGATCCTTAAGGACTTATGCGGCGCACAACATACCGTTGCAAAGCTCTCTGAGAGCTCTACGACGGGGGCAGCCAGCTTGCTCACTGTGCCCTTTTTGGAGCCCAAAATTGAACGTTTTCATCAGTTTTAGGCCACTTTTCTTCTTTTGCTATGTTTTTCCGTCCCGGATCATACGTTGTGAACTGTTAAAAGGACCACAACCTGACTCGCGGGACATCAGAGGGCCTTACAACGTGTGGATATCACGTCTTGTGAGGATGCTGTGTTGTTGAAGCGGATGGGTTGTCGTTAAGCCCATTGGGCCTTTTGAATGGGATATCTCTTTAGGCTGGGACTGTGAACCGTTAACACATATAGGAATTGTGCCCTCAAGATGACGGGTGCGATCATACCAGCACTAATGCACCGGATCCCATCAGAACTCCGAAGTTTAGCGTGCTTGGGCGAGAGTAGTACTACGATGGGTGACCCCCTGGGAAGTCCTCATGTTGCACCCTCTTTTCAATTTTTTTTGCCCTGGTTAGGGTTGCCAAGATACTTTATCCACCAAATCTCTATTACAGAATCCCACGGAACATTGGGCAAGACAACTTTGTTTCACGTAGAGGCTGGGCCCGCAAATCGAGGGCGTAGGGTTTGTGACCAGGTCTTCGTCGCTTCGGTACCCATAACTTTTGATCTGTAAGGAGTTACGCGGCGCACAGCATACCGTTGCAAAGCTCTCTAAGAGCTCTACGACGAAGGCAGTCTGCATGCTCGCTGTGCCATTTTTTGGAGCCCAAAATCGAACGTTTTCATCAGTTTCTGGCCACTTTTCTGCTTTTGCTCTATTTTTTCATCCCGGATCGTACGTCGTGAACTGTTAAAAGGACAACAACCTGACTCGCAGGACATCAGAGGGCCCTACAACGTGTTGATATCATGTCTTGTGAGGATGCTGCGTTGTTGAAGCGGATGGGTTGTCGTTAAGCCCATTGGGCCTTTTGAATGGGCCATCTCTTTAGGCTGGGACTGTGAACCGTTAGCACATATAAGAATTGTGCCCTCAACATGACGAGTGCGATCATACCAGCACTAATGCACCGGATCCCATCAGAACTCCGAAGTTTAGCGTGCTTGGGCGAGAGTAGTACTAGGATGGGTAACCCCTTGGGAAGTCCTCGTGTTGCACCCTCTTCTCAATTTTTTTTGACCTGGTTAAGGTTGCCAAGATAGTTTATCCAACAAATCTCTATTACTGAATCCCATGGAACATTGGGCAAGACAACTTAGCTTCACGTAGTGGCTGGGCCCGCAAACCGAGGGCGTAGGGTTTTTGACCAGGTCTCCGTTACTCCGGTGCCCATAACTTTTGATCCATAAGGAGTTACGCGGAGCACAGCATACCGTTGCAAAGCTCTCTGAGAGCTCTACGACGGGGGTACCCAGTTTGCTCGCTGTGCCCGTTTTGGGAGCCCAAAATCGAACATTTTCATCAATTTCAGGCCACTTTTATTCTTTTGCTCTGTTTTTTCGTCCCGGATCGTACGTCATGAAATGATAAAAGAATGACAACCTGACTCGCGGGACATCAGAGGGCCCTACAATGTGTTGATATCACGTCTTGCGAGGATGCTGCGTTGTTGAACCAGATGGGTTATCGTTAAGCCCATTGGGCCTTTTGAATGGGCCATCTCTCTAGGCTGGGACAGTGAACCGTTAACACATATAGGAATTGTGCACTCAACCTGACGGGTGCGTTCATACCAGCACTAATGCACCGTATCCCATCTGAACTCCGAAGTTAAGCGTGCTTGGGCGAGAGTAGTACTATGATGGGTGACCCCCCGCGAAGTCCTCGTGTTGCACCCCCTTTTCAATTTTTTTTGCGTTGGTTAGGGTTGCCAAGATACTTTATCTACCAAATCTCTATTATTGAATCCCACGAAACATTGGGCAAGACAACTTCGCTTCACGTAGAGGCTGGCATGCAAACCGAGGGCGTAGGGTTTGTGACCAGGTCTTCGTTGCTCCGATGCCCATAACTTTTGGTCCGTAAGGAGTTATGCGGCGACAGCATACCGTCGCAAAGCTCTCAGAGAGCTGTACGATGGGGGCACCCAGCTTTCTCGCTGTGCCCATTTTTGGTGCCCAAAATCGAACGTTTTCATCAATTTCATGCCACTTTTTTTCTTTTGATCTGTTTTTCCTTCCCGGATCTTACGTCGTGAACTTTTAAAAGGACGACAACCTGACACGCGGGACATCAGAGGGCTCTACAACGTGTTGATATCATGTCTTGCGAGGATGTTGCGTTGTTGAAGTGGATGGGTTGTCGTTAAGCCCATTGGGCCTTTTGAATGGGCCATCTCTCCAGGCTGGGACTGTGAATCGTTAACACATAAAGGAATTGTGCCCTCTACATGAGGGGTGCGATCATACCAATACTATTGCACCGGATTCCATCAGAACTCTGAAGTTAAGCGTGCTTGGGCGAGAGTAGTACTAGGATGGGTGACCCCCAGGGAAGTCCTCGTGTTGCACCCGCTTTTCAATTTTTTTTGCCCTGGTTAGGGTTGACAAGATAATTTATCCACCAAATCTCTATTACTGAATCCCACGGAACATTGGGCAAGACAACTTCGCTTCACATAGAGGCTGGGCCGTAAACCGAGGGCGTAGGGTTTGTGACCAGGTCTTCGTTGCTCCGGTACCCATAACTTTTGGTCCGGAAGGAGTTATGCGGCGACAGCATACCGTCGCAAAGCTCTCAGAGAGCTCTATGATGGGGGCCCCCAGCTTTCTCGCTGTGCCCATTTTTGGTGCCCAATATCGAACGTTTTCATCAATTTTAGGCCACTTTTTTTCTTTTGCTCTGTTTTTCCTTCCCGGATCGTACGTCGTGAACTTTTAAAAGGACGACAACCTGACTCGCGGGACATCGGAGGGCTCTACAACGTGTTGATATCATGTCTTGCGAGGATGTTGCGTTGTTGAAGTGGATGGCTTGTCGTTAAGCCCATTGGGCCTTTTGAATGGGTCATCTCTCCAGGCTGGGACTGTGAACCGTTAACACATATAGGAATTGTGCCCTCAACATGACGGGTGCGATCATACCAGCACTAATGCACCGGATTCCATCAGAACTCCGAAGTTAAGCGTGCTTGGGCGAGAGTAGTACTAGGATGGGTGACCCCCTAGGAAGTCCTCATGTTGCACCCCCTTTTCAATTTTTTTTGCCCTGGTTAGGGTTGCCAAAATAATTTATCCACCAAATCTCTATTACAGAATCCCACGGAACATTGGGCAAGACAACTTCGTTTCACGTAGAGGCTGGGCCCGCAAACCGAGGGAGTAGGGTTTGTGACCAGGTCTCCGTTGCTCCGGTGCCCATAACTTTTGATCCGTAAGGAGTTACACGGCGTACAGCATACCGTTGCAAAGCTCTCTGAGAGCTCTACGACGGGGGCACCCAGCTTGCTCGCTGTGCCAGTTTTTTGAGCCCAAAATCTAACATTTTCATCAATTTCAGGCCACTTTTCTTCTTTTGCTCTGTTTTTCCGTCCGGGATCGTACGTCATGAACTGTTAAAAGGACGACAACCTGACTCGCGGGACATCAGAGGGCCCTACAATGTGTTTATATCACGTCTTGCGAGGTTGCTGCGTTGTTGAACCGGATAGGTTGTCATTAAGCCCATTGGGCCTTTTGAATCGGACATCTCTCTAGGCTGGGATTGTGAACCGTTAACACATATAGGAATTGTGCCCTCAACATGACGGGTGCGATCATACCAGCACTAATGCACCGTATCCCATCTGAACTCCGAAGTTAAGCGTGCTTGGACGAGAGTAGTACTAGGATGGGTGACCCACTGGGAAGTCCTCGTGTTGCACCCCTTTTTCAATTTTTTTTGCGCTGGTTAGGGTTACAAAGATACTTTATCTACCAAATCTCTATTACTGAATCCCACGAAACATTGGGCAAGACAACTTCGCTTCACGTAGAGGCTGGCACGCAAACCGAGGGCGTAGGGTTTGTGACCAGGTCTCCGTTGCTCCGGTGCCCATAACTTTTGATCCGAAAGGAGTTACGTGGCGCACAGCATACCGTTGCAAAGCTCTCTGAGAGCTCTACGACAGGGGCACCCAGCTTGCTTGCTGTGCCAGTTTTTGGAGCCCAAAATCGAACATTTTCATCAATTTCAGGCCACTTTTCTTCCTTTGCTCTGTTTTTCCGTCCCGGATCGTACGTCATGAACTGTTAAAAGGACGACAACCTGACTCGCGGGACATCAGACGGCCCTACAATGTGTTGATATCACGTCTTGCGAGGATGCTGCGTTGTTGAACCTGATGGGTTGTCGTTAAGCCCATTGGGCCTTTTGAATGGGCCATCTCTCTAGGCTAGGACTGTGAACCGTTAACACATATAGGCATTGTGCCCTCAACATGATGGGTGCGATCATACCAGCACTAATGCACCGTATCCCATCTGAACTCCAAAGTTAACCGTGCTTGGGCGAGAGTAGTACTAGGATGGGTGACCCCCTGGGAAGTCCTTGTGTTGCACCCCTTTTTCAATTTTTTTTTTGCTGGTTAGGGTTGCCAAGATACTTTATCTACCAAATCTCTATTACTGAATCCCACGAAACATTGGGCAAGACAACTTCGCTTCACGTAGAGGCTGGCATGCAAACCGAGGGCGTAGGGTTTGTGACCAGGTCTTCGTTGCTCCGGTGCCCATAACTTTTGGTCCGTAAGGAGTTATGCGGCGACAGCATACCGTCGCAAAGCTCTCAGAGAGCTGTACGATGGGGGCACCCAGCTTTCTCGCTGTGCCCATTTTTGGTGCCCAAAATAGAACGTTTTCATCAATTTCATGCCAATTTTTTCTTTTGATCTGTTTTTCCTTCCCGGATCTTACGTCGTGAACTCTTAAAAGGACGACAACCTGACACGCGGGACATCAGAGGGCTCTACAACGTGTTGATATCATGTCTTGCGAGGATGTTGCGTTGTTGAAGTGGATGGGTTGTCGTTAAGCCCATTGGGCCTTTTGAATGGGCCATCTCTCCAGGCTGGGATTGTGAATCGTTAACACATAAAGGAATTGTGCCCTCTACATGAGGGGTGCGATCATACCAGCACTATTGCACCGGATTCCATCAGAACTCCGAAGTTAAGCGTGCTTGGGCGAGAGTAGTACTAGGATGGGTGACCCCCAGGGAAGTCCTCGTGTTGCACCCCCTTTTCAATTTTTTTTGTCCTGGTTAGGGTTGCCAAGATACTTTATCCACCAAATCTATATTACTGAATCCCACGGAACATTAGGCAAGACAACTTCGCTTCACGTAGAGGCTGAGCCCGCAAACTGAGGGCGTAGGGTTTGTGACCAGGTCTCCGTCGCTCCGGTGCATATAACTTTTGATCCGTAAGGAGTTACGCGGCGCACAGCATACCGTTGCAAAGCTCTCTGAGAGCTCTACGACAGGGGCAGCTAGCATGCTCGTTGTGCCCATTTTTTTAGCCCAAAATCGAACGTTTTCATCAGTTTCAGGCTACTTTTCTTCTTTGGCTCTATTTTTCTGTCCCGGATCGTACGTCGTGAACTTATAAAAGGACGACCACCTAACTCGCGGTTCATCAGAGGGCCCTACAATGTGTTGATATCATGTCTTGTGAGGATGCTGCGTTGTTGAACCGGATGGGTTGTCGTTAAGCCCATATGGCCTTTTGAAAGGGCTATCTCTGTAGGGTGGGACAGTGAACCGTTAACATATATAGGAATTGTGCCCTCAACATGACGGGAGCGATCATACCAGCACTAATGCAGCGGATCCCATCAGAACTACGAAGTTAAGCCTGCTTGGGCGAGAGTAGTTCTAGGATGGGTGACCCCCTGAGAAGTCCTCGTGTTGCACCCCCTTTTCAATTTTTTTTGCCCTGGTTAGGGTTGCCAAGATACTTTATCCGCCAAATCTCTATTACTGAATCCCATGGAACATTGGGCAAGACAACTTCACTTCACGTAGAGGCTGGGCCCGCAAACCGAGGGCGTAGGGTTTGTGACCAGGTCTCCGTTGCTCCAGTGCCCATAACTTTTGATCCGTAAGGAGTTACGAGGCACACAGCATACCGTTGCAAAGCACTCTGAGAGCTCTACGACGGGGGCACCCAGCTAGCTCGCTTTGTCCATTTTTGGAGCCCAAAATCGAACGTTTTCATCAGTTTCAGGCCACGTTTCTTCTTTTGCTCTATTTTTTCGTCCCGGATCGTACATCGTGAACTGTTAAAAGGACGACAACCTGACTCGCGGGACATCAGAGGGCCCTACAACGTGTCGATATCACGTCCTGCAAGCATGCTGCGTTGTTGAAGCGGATGGGTTGTCGTTAAGCCCATTGGGCCTTTTGAATGGGCCATCTCTCTAGGCTGCGACTGTGAACAGTTAACACAAAAAAGAATTGTGCCCTCAACATGATGGGTGCAATCATACCAGCTCTAATGCACCGCATCCCATCAGAACTCCGAAGTTAAGCGTGCTTGGGCGAGAGTAGTACTAGGATGGGTGACCCCTTGGGAAGTCCTCGTGTTGCACCCCCTTTTCAATTTTTTTTGCCCTGGTTAGGGTTGCCAAGATATTTTATCCACTAAATCTCTATTTTTGAATCCCACGGAACATTGGGCAAAACAATTTGGCTTCACGTAGAGGCTAGGCCCGCAAACCGAGGGCGTAGGGTTTGTGACCAGGTCTCCTTCGCTCCGGTGCCCATAACTTTTGATCCGTAAGGAGTTACGCGGCGCACAGCATACCGTTGCAAAGCTCTTTGAGAGCTCTACGACGGGCACCCAGCTTGCTCACTGTGCCTATTTTTGGAGCTTAAAATCGAACGTTTTCATCAGTTTCAGGCAACTTTTCTTTTTTTGCTATGTTTTTCCGTCCCGGATCGTACGTCGTGAACTGTTAAAAGGATGACAACCTGACTCGCGAGACATTAGAGGGCCCGACAACGTGTTGATATCACGTCTTGCAAGGATGCTACATTTTTTAAGCGGATGGGTTGTCGTTAAGCCCATTGGGCTTTTTGAATGGGCCATCTCTCAAGGCTGGGACTGTGAACCGTTCACACATATAGGAATTGTGCCCTCGACATGACGGGTGCGATCATACCAGCACTAGTGCATCGGATCCCATCAGAACTCCGAAGTTAAGCGTGCTTGGGCGAGAGTAGTACTAGGATGGTTGACCCCCTGAGAAGTCCTCGTGTTGCACCCCCTTTTCAATTTTTTTTGCCCTGGTTAGGGTTGCAAAGATAGTTTATCCACCAAATCTCTATTACTGAATCCCATGGAACATTCGGCAAGACAACTTCGCTTCACGTAGAGGCTGGGCCTGCAAACCGAAGGCGTAGGGTTTGTGACCAGGTCTCCGTTGCTCCGGTGCCCATAACTTTTGATCCGTAAGGAGTTACACGGCGCACAGCATACCGTTGCAAAGCTCTCTGAGAGCTCTACGACGGTCCTCACTGTGCCCATTTTTGGAGCTCAAAATCGAACATATTCTTTAGTTTTAGGCCACTTTTCTTCTTTTGCTCTGTTTTTTCGTCCTGGATCGTACGTCGTGAACTGTTAAAAGGACAACAACCTGACTCGCGGGACATCAGAGGGCCCTACAACATGTTGATATCACGTCTTACAAGGATGCTCCGTTGTTGAAGCAGATGGACTGTCGTGAAGCCCATTGGGCCTTTTGAATGGGCCATCTCTCTAGGCTGGGACTGTGAACCTTTAACACATATAGGAATTGTGCCCTCTACATGTTAGGTGCGATCATACCAGCACTAATGCACCGGATCCTATCAGAACTCCGAAGTTAAGCGTGCTTGGGCGAGAGTAGTACTAGGATGGGTGACCCCCTGGAAAGTCCTCGTGTTGCACCCCCTTTCCAATTTTTTTCGCCCTGGTTAGGGTTGCCAAGACACTTTATCCACCAAATCTCTATTACTGAATCCCACGGAACATTGGGAAAGACAACTTCGCTTCACGTAGAGGCTGGGCCCGCAAACCGAGTTCGTGGGTTTGTGACTAGGTCTCCGTCGCTCCGGTGCCCATAACTTTTGATCTGTAAGGAGTTACACGGCGCACAGCATACCGTTGCAAAGCTCTCTGAGAGCTCTACGACGAGGGCAGCTAGCATGCTCGTTGTGCCCATTGTTTGAGCCCAAAATCAAACGTTTTCATCAATTTCATGCCACTTTTCTTCTTTGGCTCTGTTTTTCCGTCCCGGTTCGTACGTCGTGAACTGTTAAAAGGACGACAACCAGACTCGCGGGACATTAGAGGGCCCTACAATGTGTTGATATCACGTCTTGTGAGGATGCTGCGTTGTTGAAGCAGATGGGTTGTCGTTAAGCCCATTGGTCCTTTTCAAAGGGCCATCTCTCTAGGCTGGGACAGTGAACCGTTAACATATATAGGAATTGTCCCCTCAACATGACGGGTACGATCATACCAGCACTAATGCACCGGATCCCATCAAAACTACGAAGTTAAGCGTGCTTGGGCGAGAGTAGTACTAGGATGGGTGACCCCCTGGGAAATCCTCGTGTTGCACTTCCTTTTCAATTTTTTTTGCCCTGGTTAGGGTTGCCAAGACACGTTATCTACCAAATCTCTATTACTGAATCCCACGGAACATTGGGTAAGACAACTTCGCTTCACGTAGAGGCTGGGCCCTCAAACCGAGGGCGTAGGGTTTGTGACCAGGTCTCCGTCGCTCTGGTGCCCATAACTTTTGATCCGTAAGGAGTTACGTGGCGCACAACATATCGTTGCAAAACTCTCTGAGAGCTCTACGACGGGGGCAGCTAGCATGCTCACTGTGCCCTTTTTGGAGCCCAAAATCGAACGTTTTCATCAGTTTCAGGCCACTTTTCTTCTTTTGCTCTGTTTTTTCGTCCCGGATCGTACGTCGTGAACTGTTAAAACGACGACAACATGACTCGCGGGAAATCAGAGGGCCCTAGAACGTGTTGACATCACGTCTTGCAAGCATGCTGCATTGTTGAAGAGGATGGGTTGTTGTTAAGCCCATTGGGCCTTTTGTATTGGCCATCTCTCTAGGCTGCGACTGTGTACAGTTAACACATAAAGGAATTGTGCCCTCAACATGATGGGTGCGATCATACCAGCACTAATGCACCGGATTCCATCAGAACTCCGAAGTTAAGCGTGCTTGGGCGAGAGTAGTACAAGGATGGGTGACCCCCTGGGAAGTCCTCATGTTGCACCCCTTTTTCAATTTTTTTTGCCCTGGTTAGGGTTGCCAAGATACTTTATCCACCAAATCTCTATTACTGAATCCCACGGAACATTGGGTAAGACAACTTCACTTCACGAGGTTGGGCCCGCAAACCGAGGGCGTAGGGTTTGTGACCAGGTCTCCGTCACTCTAGTGGCCATAACTTTTGATCCGTAAGGAGTTACGCGGCGCACAGTATACCGTTCCAAACCTCTTAGAGAGCTCTACGACGGGGGCACCCAGCTTGCTCACTGTGCCCATTTTTGGTGCCCAAAATCGTACGTTTTCATCAGTTTCAGGCCACTTTTCTTCTTTTGCTCTGTTTTTCCATCCAGGATCGTACATCGTGAACTGTTAAAAGGACGACAACCTGACTCGCGAGACATTAGAGCGCCCGACAACGTGTTGATATCACGTCTTGCGAGGATGCTA